>JAGVVM010016844.1:0-12455 GCA_019149425.1 Psidium friedrichsthalianum
AGCACGTCGAGCATCGAAGGGCTCGAGTCTTGGTGGAACCCCAGAAGCTCCATGAAGCCCAGCGAGCTTGTCATCGTGTTCTTCTCGGCCTCGGCGATGAGGAAATCCGACGGGCCGCCTCCGAGCCCGTGACCGAGAACAGTAATGATGCGGACTTGTCGACGTTTCTCCATCATCGCTCGCTCTTTCATCAAGTCCCTAGAGAGAGAGAGAGGATAGTTGGGATATGGTGCAACTTCTAGCTCTGACCAAGGATTCCCACCGATACTCGAAGTTGAGAGAGCGAGAGAGAGTTAACCTTTGGAGTTGTGCACTTTGTGGAAGGAGAGAGAGAGAGAGATAGGGAAAGTTCGATCTGCGTTTATAACGCGGAGAGAGAGAGAGAGGTGTTCTTAGAGAGAGACAAGAGCTTGGTTGGCTTTGGGTGGGGGAGATGATAAATGAGATTTCCTTTGGGAATTTTTTTTTTGTGTAAACTCAGTTTCTCTGGAAATAAATTGCATTAGCATAAATTATTCCCATTGAAATATCTAATCGGCCGATCATAAATTATAGATATTGTGCTCAAATAAAAAGAGAATCACATTCGAAGACATGTGATGCATATAGCCGTAATCCATCACTCAATGACGTGATTGGAGGAATCAATTGGGATGAACGAAAAACGCGATCAAAATTTTATCTTTCGGCCGTAATTTTGTTTCTTTAACCCTTTTCTCGTCTGATCAGAGTATCTGATTGAATGTCGGCCTCTTGATTTAGACACGAATTATGATAGAAATTGAAGTGGAAAACTCAAAAAATTTGAAATCGAGGACCAAGTGGACCATCCTTCCATTTCCTGCGCCAACTCAGGGTGGGGGACTCCCCAATCGCAGCATAAGAGGTACGGCCACCACCGCCCCTCCCCACCTACGAAAATGAAGTTGACGTTGACCGTCGAACGCAGGTCAAAGAATGTACGGAAACCGACGGTGAGGGATCCGGTTAGGTTCAATGGACGCGATGGAGGAGGGACCGCATCACGTGAGGGCTCCCGGGTTCTTGTCCGGTGGGCCAATCGGGTTGGACCCGGATTTTCTCTCTCTAACGGAAGGAGGTGGAAAAAAAAAACGTTGACCGCCGAACCTGTCCAGTGTGAACAAGGTTGCATGGCACGTGAGGTGATTGCGGCATGATTGATGCCCCACGCGCTTTGCGGTTCCCTCGCGCGCGTGTGTACCAAATCATGGCCATCGTTCGTGCATATTTTCACGACCATAAAAAAAAAAAACCGTAGTTTATACTCCGTCGGCAAATAAATCGAATATTCTTCCGTGTGATTCGCGTAAAATAAGGAATTTGAAAAATATTTTCTTAAAATGACCAAACTATAATTTAAAAAATATTAGGGAATAAACAACAATATCATTACTGACAACAAATTATGTCTAAATATTTTTCTAGAAGTTGAAAATATTTCTTTTTCCGTTCCTGCATTCTTGCAAGTGATATAAACGAGCATTTTTTTTTCTAATAATAGCAAGACTTATGGATGATCAGCCATATAGACGTTTTGGTCTAGTAAGTTCTCTTTATCAAACCAAGAGTCCCTATCAATCAAGTATCTCTCTTGATCACGACGCACCACAAGTAAGGTCAATATCAATTTAGATGAAAAGGTGATTCATATTGGCTCTTGAAAGAGGGTATTAGAACCCATTGAGGGGGGGCCTTGGCCCGGGAAGGGAGAGTGGTCGATCGGTCAAAAGCGACAGACTGTAAATCTGTTGATGTTCAAATTATTCATTTTTTATGGACCAAATAGAGCTCGTAGATTTCTAAATCTTTTTTTCCATAGGGCCGAATGAATTAAGATCGCTTTCGGGTGAAGTTTCCCACAAACGTATCTTCTCTAAGACTTTGTGAGGCCGTCCCTATATAGAAAAGAAAAAGGAAAAAAGCAAAGATGAGCTCCAAAAAAAGAATTCGAGTGCCGTTAGGTTAAAATGGCTTACTTATATCCCTGATATTTTTTTTTTTTAAAACTCTACTCATATTTTCGAAAGAAGAATTGTTGCCAAACAAGCCTTTATTCATCGACACGGGACGACGATTCCAGACATATCCGACAAGTTTCAAAATTGTTATCATGTCCGCAACTCTGGAAAGAAGAAAGCAAGCGTAAGAATCTGACTTTACATGGTGGAACACGAGAACACAAAATCCATGCATTCCCTTTCGAAATTGGGGCATCTGAATCATTTTTGGTGGTGTGAACTCGGACCGCACCCGTTCGCCTTTTCGCAGGTGTTGATCCCGATGCCAATTGAGCTTTTGCTTTCTTTTGCAGCGAGGAGGAAAAACACCCACGGACCAAAAGAGAGGAAAGAAAGCACGAAATTACGAAATCGCTCTTTTTTTTTTTTTTAAGGACTTTGCTAGTATCGTAATAATCTTTTGAGCGACCGAACGAATAACAGTATATTTTGGACCATAAAAAATTATTACGGGGTTAATATGTTTATGAATTTATAGCTCACAACACATTATCTTTCATCCAATCACTCAAAAAACTATTGCGATGCTAGCAAAGTCATTTTCAAAAAATACGAGCATCCAAAAGCATGATGTGTTGATTTGTTGGTGCTAAATTGAATTTTTATTCTCGGATCGCCGCCGGAGATAAATAGAAAGATTAAAACTAGATTCGGATAATATTAGGAGAACGGTCTCTCTCTTTTCCCCTAAAATGAAATAAAATAGATGGGATAGTTTAACTTATTCCTATAAAGAGAAAATGCGCAAAAGAAAAGGGCAAAAAAAAAAAAGAGAGAGAGAGAAAGAGGAGAAATAGAATCGACATGAGATTGCTTTCGCTTTAGAGTGGGAACCCTCGACTGAATGATGATGAAAGTTCACGCACGTGCGGCCTACCACGAAACACCCCCCGCCCCCCCTTCTTTTCTCTTTAAAAAAAGAAAAGAAAAAGACAATTTAATTTCGTCCCCAAGTTACATAAAGTTCCGTGTAAGACCGTCTCTCTATCCCCTCTCTCTCTTGCGTGGCGTGCATTCAATTATTTGGTTCGATTAGGATTAAGTTGAATTTAATTGTGTTTTTTTTTTGTCATTTTGTCCTCATCAATTTAAGAAACTAAGTGTTTAAAAATCGGCACGAGATTTGATTTGCAGCGCCCAATAATGTAGGGCATCGGCATATTAAATTCGTGCACGCAGCGTACGTGTACATGCATAAATAGTGGGATCTATATTCTCTTATAGAGCTTGCTCCCAAAATATATATATATATATATATATGTATATATGATATTTTGGGAGGCCAACATGAACAAAAATCGATTGCTTGTTTGGGGGCAAAGTGCTTTTCTTTCGCGAAGTGATTTACGTATAAATAGGGCACGATCTTATCGCACGATTTCATCGCATGTCACCCTGTTGGTGATGCGATTTCATCACATGGTGTCCGCAAGTGTGGCTTATATTATTTAGTATACGATAATGTGAGTTTATATTCATTTCCAGAAGAACTAGGTACGCGTGGCATGTATGTCTGAGTAACTAAGATATCTGGCTAACTAATCACGCCCGGCAACCACATTAATCTCATAAACGAGTTTAGAGAAAAAGCGAAAAAAAATTCAAAAGTCCGGGCCTAGCTTTGTTTGGCTTTCCCGTCGGGAAAAAGGAAATGGAAAGGCTTGTTTGCGATTAAGTAAAGATGAAGAGTTTTTTTTTTTAACTATCCCGATCAAATTACAAATTATCCAATTTTCCAAAAAAGTTCAGAAAAATTATAAGTGAATCAACACAACAATATTTATTCATTCCTTAAGAGTTTTGGGTGTTTGGGTCTTAACAGAGGATTTTAAGGTGCAAAATATCATTGGATCTTGAGCTAGCTTAGGTCGATATACCATACTCTACCACATAATCTATCGTGTACTCCGTCCACTGAAAGTGTTCCATATATATATATATATCGCCCGTTTGAGCGCAAATCTCGAACTCTCGAAGTCGCATGGACGTACATTTTAGGGAAGAGAAACCCTCATGTGGCTACATGATCGGGCCATGAATCAAACCATATTAAGTACGAGAGTTCAACTGGAATATTTAAGCTACTAGCATAAGTTAGAAATGCTGAACATGGAAGTTTGATAAGGAATCTCCCTAGGAGTCGAGGGCGCTTTATAGGGCTCATGCTAGGTGCTCGAAGCTTTTACGCCATCTTGGCATAATTCCTTTTCTAGGGTTTTGCTTGTGACATACGCCCCTTATTAATCTTATAGCCCGCTCCTTCTAATTAATTACTTTTTTTTTCTTAATTAAATTACCATCCAACTTTTTCTTATTCATGTCAACGTCATGCTCGCAGCGGCAGGGATTGCATACAAATTATTCGGGAAAAAAAAAACGGAAAAATAGAGAGAGAAAAATCACAATTTTGAGTGCCCGTTTGACTAAGATGTTTGCTTCTTTCGTACGTTTAGGAGCTCAAAAAAGATTAAATTAATAGTACGGGGAGATTAGGAAAAGAAAAAAGAAAAAAGAAGAAGAAGATTAATCTTCTAGTCACCATCTTCAGTTACCGAACCCTAGCTTGGGGTTTAGTGCCCAGCTTTTGACCATTGTTACTTGATATTTGGTAATGAATCAAAATAAATAATTTCTATTTTTACATGAACAGTTTTCAAATAGAATTGAAGATAAATGGATTTGATAACAGAAAACAAAGTTAAATTTTGATTGCTAGTAAATAGTTATCAAATTTATCATTGACGAGCAACAGCAATTGCACCTATCAAAGCAACTAAAAGAATTATGGAAATGAGTTCAAATGGAAGAAAAAAATCTGTTGATAAATGAATTCCGATTTGTTGACTATTCCCTATCAAATCTTGCTCAATAATCTGGTTTGACTTTGTCGTCCAGATAATCCCGTACCAAGACGTATCTAAAATAGTAGTCATTAGTGAAACCAAAATACTTGTACAAACCAACGAAGTAATCCCATCTCCAACAGTCCAAAGATTCAAATCTTTGTAATATTCTGAACAATTCATGAACATCACAGCAAATAGAATTAAAACGTTTATAGCTCCTACATAAATAAGGAGCTGCGCAGCCGCTACAAAATGGGAGTTTGATAGAATATAAAATAAAGATATACAAACAAGACCATCCCAAAGAAAAGGCAGAATAAATTGGATTGGTAAGTAATACCACTCCTAAACTTCCTAATATAAGACCTGATCCCAGAAAACTAAAAGAAAATCATGTATTGGTCCAGGCAAATCCATTATTATATGTAAAAGAGAATAAATTGAAATGTTTTTCATGATTTTATTGACCCGACAAGGAATTTTTTCATTTTTTTAGGATATGCTCCTAATTGCATTTAATTCGAATCGAATGGATTTAAAATAGGTCTGGGTCCAATTAGTGGACCAATAGAATATGGTTTTTCTCTTTACCCAAAAGATTTACACCAAAGAAAAGGGTAATTTAGCTCAAAACTCAAATTCTATTATTAGATTCAATTTTCAATCCAACTTGAATCGCACTTCTTACCAACTAATCAACAGTTAATTGGAATTTATAGTTAGTGACCAACAAAAAAAATAAAGAACTCATTCCTGTAGATTAGATCAAATTGAACCTTACTAATTGGTGGAAATTCCTCTTTAATCAAGGGTTTTAACATTTTTTTTATTATTACGAATTCGAAATTGTTCGAATTGTATAATCGTTAATTACTGACATTGGTAAACGACCCAAAGCGATTTGATTATAATTCAATTCGTGACGATCATAAGTAGAAAGCTCATATTCTTCAGTCATTGATAAACAATTTGTTGGGCAATATTCAACACAGTTACCACAAAAAATACAAATTCCGAAATCAATACTGTAATTAAGCAAGCGTTTCTTTCGTATACCAGTTTCCAATTTCCAATCAACAACAGGTAGATCTATAGGACATACACGAACACATACTTCACAAGCAATGCATTTATCAATTCAAATGGATTCGGCCGCGGAACGCTCGATGTAATTAATTTTTCATAAGGATATTGAATATTACAGGTAAACGATTTGCGTGGGATAAGGTAATCATGAACCCTTGACCAATGTACCTTACGGCTCGTACTGTTTGTTGACCGTAATTCATGAACCCAGTTACCATAGGGAACATATCGTAAAGATCTATGAATTTCATTCATAGATCTTTACGATATGTTCCCTATGGTAACTGGGTTCATGAATTACGGTCAACAAACAGTACGAGCCGTAAGGTACATTGGTCAAGGGTTCATGATTACCTTATCCACGCAAATCGTTTACCTGTAACTATTCAATATCCTTATGAAAAATTAATTACATCCGAGCGTTTCCGCGGCCGAATCCATTTTGAATTTGATAAATGCATTGCTTGTGAAGTATGTGTTCGTGTATGTCCTATAGATCTACCTGTTGTTGATTGGAAATTGGAAACTGGTATACGAAAGAAACGCTTGCTTAATTACAGTATTGATTTCGGAATTTGTATTTTTTGTGGTAACTGTGTTGAATATTGCCCAACAAATTGTTTATCAATGACTGAAGAATATGAGCTTTCTACTTATGATCGTCACGAATTGAATTATAATCAAATCGCTTTGGGTCGTTTACCAATGTCAGTAATTAACGATTATACAATTCGAACAATTTCGAATTCGTAATAATAAAAAAAAATGTTAAAACCCTTTGATTAAAGAGGAATTTCCACCAATTAGTAAGGTTCAATTTGATCTAATCTACAGGAATGAGTTCTTTATTTTTTTTGTTGGTCACTAACTATAAATTCCAATTAACTGTTGATTAGTTGGTAAGAAGTGCGATTCAAGTTGGATTGAAAATTGAATCTAATAATAGAATTTGAGTTTTGAGCTAAATTACCCTTTTCTTTGGTGTAAATCTTTTGGGTAAAGAGAAAACCATATTCTATTGGTCCACTAATTGGACCCAGACCTATTTTAAATCCATTCGATTCGAATTAAATGCAATTAGGAGCATATCCTAAAAAAATGAAAAAATTCCTTGTCGGGTCAATAAAATCATGAAAAACATTTCAATTTATTTCTCTTTTACATATAATAATGGATTTGCCTGGACCAATACATGATTTTCTTTTAGTTTTTCTGGGATCAGGTCTTATATTAGGAAGTTTAGGAGTGGTATTACTTACCAATCCAATTTATTCTGCCTTTTCTTTGGGATTGGTTCTTGTTTGTATATCTTTATTTTATATTCTATCAAACTCCCATTTTGTAGCGGCTGCGCAGCTCCTTATTTATGTAGGAGCTATAAACGTTTTAATTCTATTTGCTGTGATGTTCATGAATTGTTCAGAATATTACAAAGATTTGAATCTTTGGACTGTTGGAGATGGGATTACTTCGTTGGTTTGTACAAGTATTTTGGTTTCACTAATGACTACTATTTTAGATACGTCTTGGTACGGGATTATCTGGACGACAAAGTCAACCAGATTATTGAGCAAGATTTGATAGGGAATAGTCAACAAATCGGAATTCATTTATCAACAGATTTTTTTCTTCCATTTGAACTCATTTCCATAATTCTTTTAGTTGCTTTGATAGGTGCAATTGCTGTTGCTCGTCAATGATAAATTTTGATAACTATTTACTAGCAATCAAAATTTAACTTTGTTTTCTGTTATCAAATCCATTTATCTTCAATTCTATTTGAAAACTGTTCATGTATAAAATAGAAATTATTTATTTTGATTCATTACCAAATATCAAGTAACAATGGTCAAAAGCTGGGCACTAAACCCCAAGCTAGGGTTCGGTAACTGAAGATGGTGACTAGAAGATTAATCTTCTTCTTCTTTTTTTTTTTTTTTCTTTTCCTAATCTCCCCGTACTATTAATTTAATCTTTTTTGAGCTCCTAAACGTACGAAAGAAGCAAACATCTTAGTCAAACGGGCACTCAAAATTGTGATTTTTCTCTCTCTATTTTTCCGTTTTTTTTTTCCCGAATAATTTGTATGCAATCCCTGCCGCTGCGAGCATGACGTTGACATGAATAAGAAAAGTTGGATGGTAATTTAATTAAGAAAAAAAAGTAATTAATTAGAAGGAGCGGGGCTATAAGATTAATAAGGGGCGTATGTCACAAGCAAAACCCTAGAAAAGGAATTATGCCAAGATGGCGTAAAAGCTTCGAGCACCTAGCATGAGCCCTATAAAGCGCCCTCGACTCCTAGGGAGATTCCTTATCAAACTTCCATGTTCAGCATTTCTAACTTATGCTAGTAGCTTAAATATTCCAGTTGAACTCTCGTACTTAATATGGTTTGATTCATGGCCCGATCATGTAGCCACATGAGGGGTTTCTCTTTCCTAAAATGTACGTCCATGCGACTTCGAGAGTTCGAGATTTGCGCTCAAACGGGCGATATATATATATATATGGAACACTTTCAGTGGACGAGTACACGATAGATTATGTGGTAGAGTATGGTATATCGACCTAAGCTAGCTCAAGATCCAATGATATTTTGCACCTTAAAATCCTCTGTTAAGACCCAACACCCAAACTCTTAAGGAATGAATAAATATTGTTGTGTTGATTCACTTATAATTTTTCTGAACTTTTTTGGAAATTGGATAATTTGTAAATTTGATCGGGATAGTTAAAAAAAAAACTCTTCATCTTTACTTAATCGCAAACAAGCCTTTCCATTTCCTTTTTCCCGACGGGAAAGCCAAACAAAGCTAGGCCCGGACTTTTGAATTTTTTTTTCGCTTTTTCTCTAAACTCGTTTATGAGATTAATGTGGTTGCCCGGGCGTGATTAGTTAGCCAGATATCTTAGTCTACTCAGACATACATGCCACGCGTACCTAGTTCTTCTGGAAATGAATATAAACTCACATTATCGTATACTAAATAATATAAGCCACACTTGCGGACACCATGTGATGAAATCGCATCACCAACAGGTGACATGCGATGAAATCGTGCCGATAAGATCGTGCCCTATTTATACGTAAATCACTTCGCGAAAGAAAAGCACTTTGGCCCCCAAACAAGCAATCGATTTTTGTTCATGTTGGCCTCCCAAATATCATATATATACATATATATATATATATATATATTTTTGGGAGCAAGCTCTATAAGAGAATATAGATCCCACTATTTATGCATGTACACGTACGCTGCGTGCACGAATTTAATATGCCGATGCCCTACATTATTGGGCGCTGCAAATCAAATCTCGTGCCGATTTTAAACACTTAGTTTCTTAATTGATGAGGACAAAATGACAAAAAAAAAACACAATTAAATTCAACTTAATCCTAATCGAACCAAATAATTGAATGCACGCCACGCAAGAGAGAGGGGATAGAGAGACGGTCTTACACGGAACTTTATGTAACTTGGGACGAAATTAAATTGTCTTTTTCTTTTTCTTTTTTTTAAAGAGAAAAGAAGGGGGGGCGGGGGTGTTTCGTGGTAGGCCGCACGTGCGTGAACTTTCATCATCATTCAGTCGGGGTTCCCACTCTAAAGCGAAAGCAATCTCATGTCGATTCTATTTCTCCTCTTTCTCTCTCTCTCTTTTTTTTTTTTGCCCTTTTCTTTTGCGCATTTTCTCTTTATAGGAATAAGTTAAACTATCCCATCTATTTTATTTCATTTTAGGGGAAAAGAGAGAGACCGTTCTCCTAATATTATCCGAATCTAGTTTTAATCTTTCTATTTATCTCCGGCGGCGATCCGAGAATAAAATTCAATTTAGCACCAACAAATCAACACATCATGCTTTTGGATGCTCGTATTTTTTGAAAATGACTTTGCTAGCATCGCAATAGTTTTTTTGAGTGATTGGATGAAAGATAATGTGTTGTGAGCTATAATTCATAAACATATTAACCCCGTAATAATTTTTTATGGTCCAAAATATACTGTTATTCGTTCGGTCGCTCAAAAGATTATTACGATACTAGCAAAGTCCTTTAAAAAAAAAAAAAGAGCGATTTCGTAATTTCGTGCTTTCTTTCCTCTCTTTTTGGTCCGTGGGTGTTTTTCCTCCTCGCTGCAAAAGAAAGCAAAAGCTCAATTGGCATCGGGATCAACACCTGCGAAAAGGCGAACGGGTGCGGTCCCGAGTTCACACCACCAAAAATGATTCAGATGCCCCAATTTCGAAAGGGAATGCATGGATTTTGTGTTCTCGTGTTCCACCATGTAAAGTCAAGATTCTTACGCTTGCTTTCTTCTTTCCAGAGTTGCGGACATGATAACAATTTTGAAACTTGTCGGATATGTCTGGAATCGTCGTCCCGTGTCGATGAATAAAGGCTTGTTTGGCAACAATTCTTCTTTCGAAAATAATTTCTGAGTAGAAATTTTAAAATCTTAAAAAAATATCAGGGATATAAGTAAGCATTTTAACCTAACGGCACTCGAATTCTTTTTTTGGAGCTCATCTTTGCTTTTTTCCTTTTTTTCTTTTCTATATAGGGACGGCCTCACAAAGTCTTTAGAGAAGATACGTTTGTGGGAACTTCACCCGAAAGCGATCTTAATTCATTCGGCCCTATGGAAAAAAAGATTTAGAAATCTACGAGCTCTATTTGGTCCATAAAAATGAATAATTTGAACATCAACAGATTTACAGTCTGTCGCTTTTGACCGATCGACCACTCTCCCCTTCCCGGGCCAAGGCCCCCCTCAATGGGTTCTAATACCCTCTTTCAAGAGCCAATATGAATCACCTTTTCATCTAAATTGATATTGACCTTACTTGTGGTGCGTCGTGATCAAGAGAGATACTTGATTGATAGGGACTCTTGGTTTGATAAAGAGAACTTACTAGACCAAAACGTCTATATGGCTGATCATCCATAAGTCTTGCTATTATTAGAAAAAAAAATGCTCGTTTATATCACTTGCAAGAATGCAGGAACGGAAAAAGAAATATTTTCAACTTCTAGAAAAATATTTAGACATAATTTGTTGTCAGTAATGATATTGTTGTTTATTCCCTAATATTTTTTAAATTAGTTTGGTCATTTTTAAGAAAATATTTTTCAAATTCCTTATTTTACGCGAATCACACGGAAGAATATTCGATTTATTTGCCGACGGAGTATAAACTACGGTTTTTTTTTTTTTATGGTCGTGAAAATATGCACGAACGATGGCCATGATTTTGGTACACACGCGCGCGAGGGAACCGCAAAGCGCGTGGGGCATCAATCATGCCGCAATCACCTCACGTGCCATGCAACCTTGTTCACACTGGACAGGTTCGGCGGTCAACGTTTTTTTTTTCCACCTCCTTCCGTTAGAGAGAGAAAATCCGGGTCCAACCCGATTGGCCCACCGGACAAGAACCCGGGAGCCCTCACGTGATGCGGTCCCTCCTCCATCGCGTCCATTGAACCTAACCGGATCCCTCACCGTCGTTTCCGTACATTCTTTGACCTGCGTTCGACGGTCAACGTCAACCTTCATTTTCGTAGGTGGGGAGGGCGGTGGTGGCCGTACCTCTTATGCTGCGATTGGGGAGTCCCCCACCTGAGTTGGCGCAGGAAATGGAAGGATGGTCCACTTGGTCCTCGATTTCAAATTTTTTGAGTTTTCCACTTCAATTTCTATCATAATTCGTGTCTAAATCAAGAGGCCGACATTCAATCAGATACTCTGATCAGACGAGAAAAGGGTTAAAGAAACAAATTACGGCCGAAAGATAAAATTTTGATCGCGTTTTTCGTTCATCCCAATTGATTCCTCCATCACGTCATTGAGTGATGGATTACGGCTATATGCATCACATGTCTTCGAATGTGATTCTCTTTTTATTTGAGCACAATATCTATAATTTATGATCGGCCGATTAGATATTTCAATGGGAATAATTTATGCTAATGCAATTTATTTCCAGAGAAACTGAGTTTACACAAAAAAAAAATTCCCAAAGGAAATCTCATTTATCATCTCCCCCACCCAAAGCCAACCAAGCTCTTGTCTCTCTCTAAGAACACCTCTCTCTCTCTCTCTCCGCGTTATAAACGCAGATCGAACTTTCCCTATCTCTCTCTCTCTCTCCTTCCACAAAGTGCACAACTCCAAAGGTTAACTCTCTCTCGCTCTCTCAACTTCGAGTATCGGTGGGAATCCTTGGTCAGAGCTAGAAGTTGCACCATATCCCAACTATCCTCTCTCTCTCTCTAGGGACTTGATGAAAGAGCGAGCGATGATGGAGAACGTCGACAAGTCCGCATCATTACTGTTCTCCGGTCACGGGCTCGGAGGCGGCCCGTCGGATTTCCTCATCGCCGAGGCCGAGAAGAACACGATGACAAGCTCGCTGGGCTTCATGGAGCTTCTGGGTTCCACCAAGACTCGAGCCCTTCGATGCTCGACGTGCC
>JAGVVM010016847.1:0-13613 GCA_019149425.1 Psidium friedrichsthalianum
CTGATTCTAACATCACCAACACCTATAACATCACATTTAGCATTATTCTTCAACTGCACTATACTTCTATCTATGCATTGATAAGAAATAAATCAGTTCCTATTTGGTGTAGCATGAATAAAACAACTAGAATTCATAATCCATACGCCAAATGACGAATCATCAATGACAGACAAGACAAATCAACACCATTTGAATTACTGTCAGTTATAGTTGTAAGATCATTTGCAAATTCAACTATAGTTTCCCTACCCTTCTCATTCTTCAACTTAAAGCAATCCCTTCAAAGATGTCCTTTCTTGCCACAGTTTCAACAAACAGCATAATTAATTCTAAACTGATTGTATTTGTTCATCTTTATACTACTTCTGCTAACACAAGTACTAGTTCTTTCTCTATTTTTACGTACTAAAGTAGTGGACACAGATTCACCTGATTCTCTTCTACGAATGTCCCCACTTAGAATTAAATCTGAAATCCCATTAAACATCAAACTTGTTAATGTAGAAGAATTATTAACAACAATAACAGTAATATTTCAACATTCAGGCAATGAAGATAATAGAATCAAAGTACATACCTCATCTTCAAAGTCAATATTAACTAAACTCAATTGACTAATAATCACATTGAATTCATTGATATGATTAGTAACAATTACACCTTTACCCATCTTTAAATTAAACAGATGTCGTATCAAAAAAACCTTGTTGATCGCAGAGAACCTCTCGTACATATCCATAGAAATTTTATTAAACTCACAGTGATCTTCTCTTTGACGATATTAAATATAACGTTACAAGTCAATGTTAGCCAAATAATGCCAATTGCCCGTCTATTCAGTAATTTCCAATTAGCTTGTTTCATCGACTCTAGTTTCTCCCTAAACAAGGGTAAGTGCAATTTCATCTGATATAGATAATCCTTAATCTACATCTCCAAAATCCTTCTTATCAAATTTGTTGATTTTCACTTTAACTTCTTCTATCATTATCGATTCGTTTCAACTTCAGCTAAACCAAGCTTTGATACAAATTGTTGAGTGGAACAAGCAATCGAACAATAAAATAGACATAATAAGAAAATAAATCAGATTTCAAATTTACGTGATTTGGTCATAGAGACGTACGTCCACATGAAGAGCAATAACAATTCTACTATAGAATAAAACAATTCAAGGGAAATTTCAAATCAGACTCGAGTCACTCAAACCTCTCAGTATTTCTCAGCCCGAATTACATCAAATAACACACATAGTGAGTAGCCATCAATTTCTTACAAAATAATCTCTCAATCTCATAAAGAAATTATATGCAAATTCTTATCATAAGAATTTCTTGACTAGAACACAAAAGTTGTTGATGTAATTCCACGAAGATAACATGCCAAGATCTCATTCTTAAAATGATGCTTCTCAACTTCATGTTGTTCATGGCTTTTATGTATGCACTCGGCCTTAAGAAACCCATAACTGAATTCCGCAGGGATGAGTCCCATATATTTGATTCTTCTTATCCTTTCTTGACCATGATTGCACTGTACATTAGGAAAGTAGATTTCACAATCTTTTATTTCTTGTTTTCTCTTTCTGACTCAATCCACAAGCCCACATTTTCCTTTACTTTATTATTTTCTATCCAAAGGCAGAGTTTTGATCCACTTTGACTCCAATGTGAACAAGTATTGAAGTGGACTCCAATGCTGAAGCAATTTCCGAAACTACAAGATTCAACTTTCAACTTTCATGCTTATCCACAAATCAATTCAGATCAAGTTTGATCTATTAGGTTCAATTCGAGACATAATTTCAATAAGGTTAAAGGGTTAACCACGTACTATGATGACTTTGTTTCGCATATAAAACACATTATTCAATCAAACTCAACCTCCACAGCTCAACCACATGTAGGATAAATGGATTGTGTAGAAGATTGTGAGCTCACTAGTCGTTTATATAAGCGGCAATTCCACATGCATAACAATAGTGTCAAGAGTTATGTGTTCTGATCATGTCTCTTAGATGAGTGGCATTAGAGGAACACAGAAGAGTAAATACAAAAACTGTTCAGATCATATCTGTTAGTTCTATTGTCTTACTCTTGATAGTAGATGAAGCCACCCTAGACTTGAACATTATCATGTGCTCGCGAAGGTATTAGGTGAAGATAGAAGCAAGTGGAGTCGATGAACTTTCTTCAATTCTACGTGAATAAATGGGCCTTTGTTGATGTGAAAAGTATTAGTGATATGTTCTTGGATCGATTAGATAGGCAAAAATCCCGAGGAAAATCGAAAGTAGCATGATGTGCATAGTACTAGAGGACCCGCAAGTTATCAACGTTGGAATTCAAATTCGGTTGCTTGAAGTAAAACGGCGTCCTGATCATACTCACTACCTTTGGCTATGATTAAAGATGGATTTCAGCGATTCGAGGTCATTTAGTTTGGGTTTTTGAATATTTATTTATTTATTTTTATTTTATATTAATTTTGCTATTAATGTCAATTTTGTAATTTTGGGTTTTTTTTTGTTAGAGACCTATTAGAGTTAGGTTTCATGTCTCATACAAAAGGCATTTTCCAAGTATGGATAGGACAAATGGTGATTATTGAATCGAGAATTCCTTTTATCGTTTCTATTACGTTTATGCTGCATTAGTTGGTATCAAAGCCTATGACGACTGGTGGAAGAAACGGTGGTCTTCGTGACGATGCTCAGGAGATTGGAGCCCCGATCCTTAGGGATGATGCATTGCAACGTTTGGAGCAGCGTTTAATGGAACACCTAGAAGAACGGATTGATCATAGGCTTCGTCACATCGAAGAACGATTTGATGAAATAGCGGATCGATTCGAACTCTCGGTGTTGATGTGAATTGGAATAGACAACATGGCAGAAGGCCAGGGGTAGATGTTGCTCGTGATGATCCTATTGGTAGGTCTGTTCCTGTATGCAAACAAAATAACCTTTGTTTTCAGAGAGTTCGGAGGAAGAAGAGAAAGGCGAATTTGTTGATGAAGAGCGTGATGATTATGGAGGCAGGCGTCTTTACAGGCGATTCTACAGGGAATATGATGGAAGACGACGATACGATGCTCATGAAGGTAACGACTTTAATTAAAGGTCGATATACCTTATTTTAATGGAAATCCAGGAATCGAAGATTTTCTGGATTGGATTACTGATGTTGATAAGTTCTTCGATTACATGGGGACCCCTAGTGAGAAACGGGTGAGATTAGTGGCCTATAAATTGAAGGGGAGTGTATCTGCATGGTGGGAGAGATTGCAGAATAAGAGGGATTGAGAAGGAAAATAGAAAGTTAGAACTTGGCCTAGAATGAGGAGGCTGCTAAAGCAGGAGTCCTACCACCCGATTATGAATATATTATGTTTCAGCAATACCAGCATGCCAACGGGTAATCGAACTATATATGAGTATACGTCAGAGTTTATGATATTGACGGAACGAAATAACCTATCAAAGACAGAGGGTTAGTAGGTAGCTAGATATCTCGATGGGTTGAAGCCCTTCATTCAAGATAAATTGGGGTGCAAGTTTTGCGAAATTTATCTGAAGTGAAAAATATGACGATGAAGGCAAAACTGATACTCCAAGAAAGTGTAGAAGAGGCAGCTATGATAATTTTAGAGATAATACTGCGAGCAGTTCGATAGGAACAGCGGGCCCTATAATCGCTCTAACATGGAGCGACATTTTGAAGGTAAAGTAGTAGGAAAGCATCCCATTAACGAGGTGAGGGACAAGGGGACGCAAGTGCAAAAACTGCGAACTTAAATCCTTATGCAAAATCAACGGCAATAAAGTGTTACAGATGTAATCAGCCAGGGCATCGATCCAATGAGTGCCCTCCGAGGAAGGCAGTAAACACGGCAGTGCAAGAAGAGGAGGAAGATAATAATGCTGTGAGCCAAATGGTGAGGAGGAAGACTTTGATGATGAGGAGAGGAGGAGATGAATTACGTGGTGCGTAGAATGATGATAGCGCCAAAACGAGAGGATGATTCGCAACGCCATCAATTATCATTTGTTCCGAACCAGGTGCACCATTCTAGGTAAAATCTTTGATGTGGTTATTGATAGTGGTAGCATGGAAAATATCATCGGTAAGGAGGCAGTAAAGAAACTGGGAGTACCTGTGGAGAAATATTCTAGCCCATATACGCTGGGGTGGATTAGATCTAGAGTGGATAGCATACGGGTAACTGAATGATTTAAGATTCCATTCTTCAATGGTAAGTATTATGACGAATTGTATTGCGATGTTGTAGATATGGATGCCTGTCACGTGTTATTTGGAAGGCTGTGGCAATATGACGTAGATGCGCAGCATTTGGGGAGGAGTAATCAGTATAATTTAGAAAAGGAAGGAGTGAAATACACGTTGCTGTCATTGAAAAGTAAGGAAAGCAGACGGTTGGGAATAATTTCTTTACCCTTACAAAGAAATTTTGAAGCTGAAATTAAGGATACCTGACAGATTTATGTGCCAGTAGTTAAACAGGAATTTGAAACAGAGGCCGAATTGCAAGTGGATGAGCAGCCCGAATCCGTTAAGCCTTTATTGAAGAGTTTAGTGAACTGATACCTGAGAGATTCTAGATGGATTACCGCCTATGTGCGATATTCAGCACCATATAGACTTAATTTCTGGTGCTAGTCTGCATAATCTACCACACTACAGGATGAATCATAAGGAGAGCGAGATTCTAAAGGAGAAGATCGAGGAGTTGCTACGAAAGGGTATATTCAGAATAGTATGAGCCATTGTGTTGTTCCTACTTTTTAACTCTTAAGAAAGATAGGATTGGAGGTTGTGTGTAGACAGCAGAGCCATCAACAAAATAACCGTGGGCTACAAGTTTTCAATTCTGAAATTAGATGACATGCTGGATAGGTTTGCATGGTGCTAAATGGGCCTCGAAGCTAGATTTGAAGAATTGGTATCATTAGATTCGTATTCGACCCGGAGATGAGTGGAAGACACCTTTCAAGAAAAAAAAAGGGCTGTACGAGTGGTTGGTGATGCCATTCGAACTTTTTAATGCTCCGAGTACCTTCATAAGGCTTATGAATCGGGTTTTGAAATCTTTTATTGGCAAATTCATTGTAATTTCTTTTGATGATATCCTGATTTATAGTAAAACCGAGGAGGACCACTTGTTGCATTTGAGGGAAGTGTTGAACAACTTTACAGGTCAATAAGTTGTACATCAATCTTAAGAAGCGAAATTTTTTAATTAACAAGCTGCTTTTCTTGGGATTTATTATTACTTCTGAGGAAATAGAGGTGGATGAGACGAAGGTGAAAGCGATCAAGGAGTGGGCTACACCTAGAACAGTTTCAGAAGTTCGAAGTTTTCATGGGTTAGCTATTTTTTACAGGCGATTTTTAAAATTTTAGTACTATCGCAACTCCAATTACAGAATGTATGAAGAAAGTAAATTTTTGTGGGAGAGAGGAAACCAAGCATAGTTTTGTTATTCTAAAAAAGAAATTATGTACAACACCTGTTCTTACTTTACATAATTTTGATAAGCTGTTTGAGGTAGATTGTGATGCTAGTGGGGTGGGCATAGGAACTGTTTTATCTCAGAACGCAGATCAATTTGCTATTTCAGTGAGAAGCTTAGTAAGCGAGACAAAAGTGAAGTACCTATGATAATGAATTTTATGCTGTTGTTAGAGCTTTGAAGGTGTGGGAGCACTATCTGGTTGGTAATGAATTCGTGCTCTATTTTGATCATGAAGCTTTCAAGTATCTGAATAGCTAGAAGAGGATCAGTAAGGATATGCATACGCGTTGGTGCCAGTTCTTACAAAAATTTCCTTTCAGATTACAGCACAAGTCAAGTGCACATAATACCATAGCAGATGCACTAAGCAGGAGAACTAGCTTATTGATTACCCAAGTCAAGACATTCTGGGGTTCGAGCAGCTAAAGACTATTATGCAGGTGATGATGATTTCGGCTAGATTTGGGAGACGTGTGCTACTGGTCAACCTGTGTAGGAGTTATATATTTGGATGGTTACCTGACGCGTTGCAATTAGCTTTGTCTTCCTCGGACATCATTACAAGAGAAGGTATTTGTGATTTTGCATGACGGTAGACTAGCCGCACATCTGGGACGTGATAAAACTGTTATTGTAGTATGGGAGCAATTTTACTGGCCCCAATTGCGTAGAGATGTTAGCAGGTATGTATATAAGTATTATGTTTGCCAGACTGCAAATGGACAGTCTAAAAATATAGGTTCGTATATGCCTTTGTCTGTCTCAAAAAATATATGGAAGATCTGTTTATGGATTTTGTGCTCGAATTACCACGAATCTAGAGAGGCATGGATTCTGTTTTTGATGTGGTTAACAGATTCTCCAAGATGGCGCTCTTCATTCCTTGCAGGAAAACTTCTAATGCAGTAAGTGTGGCCAAGCTATTCTTTAAAGAAGCGGTTTGTTTGCACGGCGTCCCTAAATCTATTACTTCTGATAGAGATAGCAAATTTCTAGGGCATTTTTGGGGAACCTTGTGGAAGCTGTTTGATTCGTCTTTGAATTTCAGTAGCACAGCTCATTCGTAGACTGATGGGCAGGCAGAGGTGGCTAATAGAACTCTAGGAATTTAATTCGGAGCATTGTGGTGACAAACCGAAGTAGTGGGATATTGCTCTATCACAGGCAGAGTTTGCTTACAACAATGTGGTTCATCATTCTATTGGTAAGTCACCTTTTTTCAGTTGTTTATATAAAGACGCCTTTAGCATGCTTTGGATTTACTTAATTAAATCCAAAGCATGCTAAGGCGTCTTTATATAAACAACTGAAAAAAGGTGACTTACCAATAGAATGATGAACCACATTGTTGTAAGCAAACTCTGCCTGTGATAGAGCAATATCCCACTACTTCGGTTTGTCACCACAAATGCTCCGAATTAAATTCCTAGAGTTCTATTAGCCACCTCTGCCTGCCCATCAGTCTACGAATGAGCTGTGCTACTGAAATTCAAAGACGAATCAAACAGCTTCCACAAGGTTCCCCAAAATGCCCTAGAAATTTGCTATCTCTATCAGAAGTAATAGATTTAGGGACGCCGTGCAAACAAACCGCTTCTTTAAAGAATAGCTTGGCCACACTTACTGCATTAGAAGTTTTCCTGCAAGGAATGAAGAGCGCCATCTTGGAGAATCTGTTAACCACATCAAAAACAGAATCCATGCCTCTCTAGATTCGTGGTAATTCGAGCACAAAATCCATAAACAGATCTTTCCATATATTTTTTGAGACAGACAAAGGCATATACGAACCTATATTTTTAGACTGTCCATTTGCAGTCTGGCAAACATAATACTTATATACATACCTGCTAACATCTCTACGCAATTGGGCCAGTAAAATTGCTCCCATACTACAATAACAGTTTTATCACGTCCCAGATGTGCGGCTAGTCTACCGTCATGCAAATCACAAATTACCTTCTCTTGTAATGATGTCCGAGGAAGACAAAGCTAATTGCAACGCGTCAGGTAACCATCCAAATATATAACTCCTACACAGGTTGACCAGTAGCACACGTCTCCCAAATCTAGCCGAAATCATCACCACCTGCATAATAGTCTTTTAGCTGCTCGAACCCCAGAATGTCTTGACTTGGTGTAATCAATAAGCTAGTTCTCCTGCTTAGTGCATCTGCTATGGTATTATGTGCACTTGACTTGTGCTGTAATCTGAAAGGAATTTTTGTAAGAACTGGCACCAACGCGTATGCATATCCTTACTGACCCTCTTCTAGCTATTCAGATACTTGAAAGCTTCATGATCAAAATAGAGCACGAATTCATTACCAACCAGATAGTGCTCCCACACCTTCAAAGCTCTAACAACAGCATAAAATTCATTATCATAGGTACTTCACTTTTGTCTCGCTTTACTAAGCTTCTCACTGAAATAGCAAATTGATCTGCGTTCTTGAGATAAAACAGTTCCTATGCCCACCCCACTAGCATCACAATCTACCTCAAACAGCTTATCAAAATTATGTAAAGTAAGAACAGGTGTTGTACATAATTTCTTTTTTAGAATAACAAAACTATGCTTGGTTTCCTCTCTCCCACAAAAATTTACCTTTCTTCATACATTCTGTAATTGGAGTTGCGATAGTACTAAATTTTTAAAAAATCGCCTGTAAAAAATAGCTAACCCATGAAACTTCGAACTTCCTGAAACTGTTCTAGGTGTAGCCCACTCCTTGATCGCTTTCACCTTCGTCTCATCCACCTCTATTTCCTCAGAAGTAATAATAAATCCCAAGAAAAGCAGCTTGTTAATTAAAAAATTTTCGCTTCTTAAGATTGATGTACAACTTATTGACCTGTAAAGTTGTTAACACTTCCCTCAAATGCAACAAGTGGTCCTCCTCGGTTTTACTATAAATCAGGATATCATCAAAAGAAATTACAATGAATTTGCCAATAAAAGATTTCAAAACCCGATTCATAAGCCTTATGAAGGTACTCGGAGCATTAAAAAGTTCGAATGGCATCACCAACCACTCGTACAGCCCTTTTTTTTTTTGAAAGGTGTCTTCCACTCATCTCCGGGTCGAATACGAATCTAATGATACCAATTCTTCAAATCTAGCTTCGAGGCCCATTTAGCACCATGCAACCTATCCAGCATGTCATCTAATTTCAGAATTGAAAACTTGTAGCCCACGGTTATTTTGTTGATGGCTCTGCTGTCTACACACAACCTCCAATTCCTATCTTTCTTAAGAGTTAAAAAAGTAGGAACAACACAATGGCTCATACTATTCTGAATATACCCTTTCGTAGCAACTCCTCGATCTTCTCCTTTAGAATCTCGCTCTCCTTATGATTCATCCTGTAGTGTGGTAGATTATCGACTAGCACCAGAAATTAAGTCTATATGGTGCTGAATATCGCACATAGGCGGTAATCATCTAGAATCTCCTCAGGTATCAGTTCACTAAACTCCTTCAATAAAGGCTTAACGGATTCGGGCTGCTCATCCACTTGCAATTCGGCCTCTGTTTCAAATTCCTGTTTAACTACTGGCACATAAATCTGTCAGGTATCCTTAATTTCAGCTTCAAAATTTCTTTGTAAGGGTAAAGAAATTATTCCCAACCGTCTGCTTTCCCTTACTTTTCAATGACAGCAACGTGTATTTCACTCCTTCCTTTTCTAAATTATACTGATTACTCCTCCCCCAAATGCTGCGCATCTACGTCATATTGCCACAGCCTTCCAAATAACACGTGACAGGCATCCATATCTACAACATCGCAATACAATTCGTCATAATACTTACCATTGAAGAATGGAATCTTAAATCATTCAGTTACCCGTATGCTATCCACTCTAGATCTAATCCACCCCAGCGTATATGGGCTAGAATATTTCTCCACAGGTACTCCCAGTTTCTTTACTGCCTCCTTACCGATGATATTTTCCATGCTACCACTATCAATAACCACATCAAAGATTTTACCTAGAATGGTGCACCTGGTTCGGAACAACTGATAATTGATGGCGTTGCGAATCATCCTCTCGTTTTGGCGCTATCATCATTCTACGCACCACGTAATTCATCTCCTCCTCTTCCTCATCATCAAAGTCTTCCTCCTCACCATTTGGCTCACAGCATTATTTATCTTCCTCCTCTTCTTGCACTGCCGTGTTTACTGCTTCCTCGGAGGGCACTCATTGGATCGATGCCCTGGCTGATTACATCTGTAACACTTTATTGCCGTTGATTTTGCATAAGGATTTAAGTTCGCAGTTTTTGCACTTGCGTCCCCTTGTCCCTCACCTCGTTAATGGGATGCTTTCCTACTACTTTACCTTCAAAATGTCGCTCCATGTTAGAGCGATTATAGGGCCCGCTGTTCCCTATCGAACTGCTCGCAGTATTATCTCTAAAATTATCATAGCTGCCTCTTCTACCACTTTCTTGGAGTATCAGTTTTACCTTCATCGTCATATTTTTCACTTCAGATAAATTTCGCAAAACTTGCACCCCAATTTTATCTTGAATGAAGGCTTCAACCCATCGAGATATCTAGCTACCTACTACCCTCTGTCTTTGATAGGTTATTTCGTTCGTCAATATCATAAACTCTGACGTATACTCATATATAGTTCGATTACCCTGTTGGCATGCTGGTATTGCTGAAACATAATATATTCATAATCGGGTGGTAGGACTCCTGCTTTAGCAGCCTCCTCATTCTCGGCCAAGTTCTAACTTTCTATTTTCCTTCTCATCCCTCTTATTCTGCAATCTCTCCCACCATGCAGATACACTCCCCTTCAATTTATAGGCCACTAATCTCACCCGTTTCTCACTAGGGGTCCCCATGTAATCGAAGAACTTATCAACATCAGTAATCCAATCCAGAAAATCTTCGATTCCTGGATTTCCATTAAAATAAGGTATATCGACCTTTAATTTAAAGTCGTTACCTTCATGAGCATCGTATCGTCGTCTTCCATCATATTCCCTGTAGAATCGCCTGTAAAGACGCCTGCCTCCATATCATCACGCTCTTCATCACAAATTCGCCTTTCTCTTCTTCCTCCGAACTCTCTGAAAACAAAGGTTATTTTGTTTGCATACAAGAACAGACCTACCAATAGGATCATCACGAGCAACATCTACCCCTGGCCTTCTGCCATGTTTATCTATTCCAATTCACATCACACCGAGAGTCTCGAATCGATCCGCTATTTCATCAAATCGTTCTTCGATGTGACGAAGCCTATGATCAATCCGTTCTTCTAGGTGTTCCATTAAACGCTGCTCCAAACGTTGCAATGCATCATCCCTAAGGATCGGGGCTCCAATCTCCTGAGCATCGTCACGAAGACCACCGTTTCTTCCACCAGTCGTCATAGGCTTTGATACCAACTAATGCAGCATAAACGTAATAGAAACGATAAAAGGGAATTCTCGAATTCAATAATCACCATTTTGTCCTATCCATACTTGGCAAATGCCTTTTGTATGAGACATGAAACCTAACTCTAATAGGTCTCTAACAAAAAAAAACCCAAAATTACAAATTGACATTAATAGCAAAATTAATATAAAATAAAAATAAATAAATAAATATTCAAAACCCAACTAAATGACCTCGAATCGCTGAAATCCATCTTTAATCATAGCCAAAGGTAGTGAGTATTGATCAGGACGCCGTTTTACTTCAAGCAACCGAATTTGAATCCAACGTTGATAACTTGCGGGTCCTCTAGTACTATGCACATCATGCTACTTTCGATTTTCCTCGGGATTTTGCCTATCTAATCGATCCAAGAACATATCACTAATACTTTTCACATCAACAAAGGCCCATTTATTCACGTAGAATTGAAGAAAGTTCATCGACTCCACTTGCTTCTATCTTCACCTAATACCTTCGCGAGCACATGATAATGTTCAAGTCTAGGGTGGCTTCATCTACTATCAAGAGTAAGACATAGAACTAACAGATATGATCTGAACAGTTTTTGTATTTACTCTTCTGTGTTCCTCTAATGCCACTCATCTAAGAGACATGATCAGAACACATAACTCTTGACACTATTGTTATGCCATGTGGAATTGCCGCTTATATAAACGACTAGTGAGCTCACAATCTTCTACACAATCCATTTATCCTACATGTGGTTGAGCTGTGGAGGTTGAGTTGATTGAATTAATGTGTTTTTTATATGCGGAACAAAGTCATCATAGTACGTGGTTAACCCTTTAACCTTATTGAAATTATGTCTCGAATTTGAACCTAATAGATCAAACTTGATCTGAATTGATTTGTGGATAAGCATGAAAGTTGAAAGTTGAATCTTGTAGTTTTCGGAAATTGCTTCAGCATTGGAGTCCACTTCAATACTTGTTCACATTGGAGTCAAGTGGATCAAAACTCTGCCTTTGGATAGAAATAATAAAGTAAAGGAAAATGTGGGCTTGTGGATTGAGTCAGAAAGAGAAAACAAGAAATAAAAGATTGTGAAATCTACTTTCCTAATGTACAGTGCAATCATGGTCAAGAAGGATAAGAGAAATCAAATATATGGGACTCATCCCTGCGGAATTCAGTTATGGGTTTCTTAAGGCCGAGTGCATACATAAAAGCCATGAACAACATGAAGTTGAGAAGCATCATTTTAAGATGAGATCTTGGCATGGTTTATCTTCGTGGAATTACATCAACAACCTTTTGTGTTCTAGTCAAGAAATTCTATGATAAGAATTTGCATATAATTTCTTTATGAGATTGAGAGATTATTTTGTAAGAAATTGATGGCTACTCACTATGTGTGTTATTTGATGTAATTCGGGCTGAGAAATACTGAGAGTGTTTGAGTGACTCGAGTCTGATTTGAAATTTCCCTTGAATTGTTTTATTCTATAGTAGAATTTGTTATTGCTCTTCATGTGGACGTACGTCTCTATGACCAAATCACGTAAATTTGAAATCTGATTTATTTTCTTATTATGTCTATTTTATTGTTCGATTGCTTGTTCCACTCACAATTTGTATCAAGCTTGGTTTAGCTGAAGTTGAAACGAATTGATAATGATAGAAGAAGTTAAAGTGAAAATCAACAAATTTGATAAGAAGGATTTTGGAGATGTAGATTAAGGATTATCTATATCAGATGAAATTGCACTTACCCTTGTTTAGGGAGAAACTAGAGTCGATGAAACAAGCTAATTGGAAATTACTGAATAGACGGGCAATTGGCATTATTTGGCTAACATTGACTTGTAACGTTATATTTAATATCGTCAAAGAGAAGATCACTGTGAGTTTAATAAAATTTCTATTGGATATGTACGAGAGGTTCTCTGCGATCACAAGGTTTTTTTGATACGACATCTGTTTAATTTAAAGATGGGTAAAGGTGTAATTGTTACTAATCATATCAATGAATTCAATGTGATTATTAGTCAATTGAGTTTAGTTAATATTGACTTTGAAGATGAGGTATGTACTTCGATTCTATTATCTTCATTGCCTGAATGTTGAAATATTACTGTTATTGTTGTTAATAATTCTTCTACATTAACAAGTTTGATGTTTAATGGGATTTCAGATTAATTCTAAGTGGGGACATTCGTAGAAGAGAATCAGGTGAATCTGTGTCCACTACTTTAGTACGTAAAAATAGAGAAAGAACTAGTACTTGTGTTAGCAGAAGTAGTATAAAGATGAACAAATACAATCAGTTTAGAATTAATTATGCTGTTTGTTGAAACTGTGGCAAGAAAGGACATCTTTGAAGGGATTGCTTTAAGTTGAAGAATGAGAAGGGTAGGGAACTATAGTTGAATTTGCAAATGATCTTACAACTATAACTGACAGTAATTCAAATGGTGTTGATTTTGTCTTGTCTGTCATTGATGATTCGTCATTTGGCGTATGGATTATGAATTCTAGTTGTTTTATTCATGCTACACCAAATAGGAACTGATTTATTTCTTATCAATGCATAGATAGAAGTATAGTGCAGTTGAAGAATAATGCTAAATGTGATGTTATAGGTGTTGGTGATGTTAGAATCC
>JAGVVM010016849.1:0-14903 GCA_019149425.1 Psidium friedrichsthalianum
CTGACTTGGGATCATATCCTAAGGCTGCACAGATCGTGAAATCTATAGATCGATTCTCGGTTTGTGACAAGTGGTATCAGAGCGAGTTCGACCCTTGTTCGAAACATTCAACTCTTGATGTGATGGCAAGAGGTGGTGAGAAGCTGGTCGAGGTGCCGCCTTTCCATGAGGAGTCCAACGATGAGCGGGCTGGAAGGGGCGTCGAAAGACCCACTGAGCAACCTATTCCAAAGGCCAGAAAGGAATGAGGGAATTCCCGGGACGTGTTGCGCAACATTGAGATCCGAGTGGGTAGAGTTGAGCTGACCATTGCGGAGTCACAAGACACGATGATGGAGTTAGCTAATGACTTCAAGGAGCTCGTGACCAGAAAAGAGGAGTTGCTAACTAAGATGTGAGAGCTCGATGAAAGTACGGGTAAAATCCAGGGGCAAGTTATGGGTGTTCTCTACGACTCGAAAGATCTTCAAAGGAGGAACGAAACCTTAGAGGTCTTGGTGGCGGTTATTCGTGCTGAGCTCAACGACGTTCATGGTGAATCGGCTAAACTCAAGGCCAGAGTAGCCAGACTTGAAGCTGGGCGTGTGGACGAGGCATACCCCACACTACCAAGAGTGGACGTCCCTCCGCCGAAGGAGTTCAAAGGCTCGAGGATGGCTAAAGACGTGGACAACTTCCTTTGGTATTTGAACCAATACTTCGAGGCCAGCAAGATTCGTGATGAACTGGCGCGGGTAAACATCGTGGCTATGTACTTGAGCGAGAATGCGATGCTGTGGTGGCGTACTCGGAGTAGCGATAGGACGGCTGTACCTATTGTTATGTGGGAAGCCTTTATAGGAGAATTCCGTAGGCAATTCTTCCCAGCATATGTAGAAGAAGAAGCTAGAGATGAGATGCCACACCTTGAACAAAAAGGCCCGGTTCAGGATTATGTGCGGAAGTTTTCTGAGTTAAAACTTCAAATTCCCTCGATGAACGATACGGAGGCCTACTACCAGTTCGTGGGTTGCCTCAAGCCTTGGGCAAAGAATGAATTGAAGCGGCAGAATGCGGAAGATCTCGCCACGGCTTTGACGGTTACTGAATTGCTTGTGGAATTCAAAGTGAATTACCCAACGAAAGTTGATATTCGGCCTAGAATCAGTAAAGGCACAAGTGGGGAAGATTGTGGCAAGCCTCCTCGACACTTTGGTGGGAAAAACTTTGTCCCTCATACATGAGATGAGGTAGGATCTAGCCACGGTGGATACAAAGGGGGTAACCCTATCCCCTTCAAGTGCTTCTTATTCAAGGTCCACACAAGTTTAGGGAATGCCCTAAGGCCCAGAAAATCTCAGCGGCTATCAAGGCCGATGAAGAACATAAAGAAGCGACCAAGGTGGGATCGGTGCGGATTCTAAACGCCATTCAAACCATCCAAACCAATAAAGCGAGCAAGCCCAAGGGGATGATGTTCACGAAAGTGACGGTCGTAGGAACCAAGGTGAGTGTTCTCATCGACATTGGTGCTTCTGATCTGTTTGTGCCAGAAGAGGCTGCGAGGAAACTCAACTTGCCGGTTGAGAAGAAAGATGGGTGGCTCAAAACGGTGAACTCGAAAAAGTCCCCACCCACGGCTTGGCTAAGGACGTGGAGTTCACTATAGGCTCATGGAAAGGGCGAGAAAATATTGATGTAGTCCCTCTTGATGACTACGACATGATCATCGGGCTTGTATTCATCAAGCAGATAAACAGCATAGTGGTGACGGCCATGGACTGTATATGTATCTTGGATCCTCGATCACAATGCATGATCCCGCTTGATCGTGAGCTGGGAAGAATCGGAAGGTAATCTCGACCATTCAACTCTCCAAAGGACTCGGAAAGGAAACGAGACGTATATTGCTGTGTTGAAAGAGGAAGGTACTGAGATCGTTGGGGTTGAGACTCCGACGGAGGTGATGCAAGTCCTTGATACGTTCAAGGACGTAATGCCACCTAAGTTGCCAAAAATGTTGCCACCAAAGAGAGAGGTGGATCACAAAATCAAGCTAATCCATGATACTCGTCCACCGGCCATGGTGCCTTATCGCTTGGCACCTCCTGAGTCGGAGGAGATGAGAAAGCAGCTCAAGGATATTCTTAAAGCTAGCTATATTCGACCTTCAAAGGCCCCATTCGGTGTCTTGGTCTTACTTCCAAAGAAGCATGATGGCTCTCTTCGAATGTGCATCGACTATAGAGCGTTGAAGAAGCTAAACATCAAGAACAAGTATCCCATTCCTCTCATTGTAGACTTGTTCGACCAGCTTGGGAGTGCTCGATGGTTCACGAAGCTTAATCTTCAATCGGGATACTACCAAGTTCGGACTGCTAAAGGTGACGAACCTAAAACGGCGTGCATAACTCGCTATGGCTTATACGAATTTCTTGTGATGCCTTTCGATTTAACCAACGCCCCAGCGAAGTTTTGCACCCTGATGAACAAGGTACTTCACCCGTTCCTTGATCAATTTGTTATGGTGTACTTGAATGATATTGTTATCTATAGTTAGATGCTCGAAGAGCACATCGAGCACCTTGAGCAAGTGTTCCAAGTCTTGAAAGAAAACGAGCTATACGTGAAAAAGGAGAAGTGCGTCTTCGCACAGCCCGAAGTGCCGTTCCTCGGCTACATCATCGAGGGCAGACGCGTGAGGATGGATCCAGTGAAGGTCCAGGCCATTACGGAATGGACGCTATCGACGAAATTGACGAAGCTGAGATCATTTTTCGATTTAGCGAACTATTATTGGCGATTCATCCGAGACTATTCGGATTCCGCTCACACACCTGCTCAAGAAAGAGAGGACGTGGGAAGGCGTTTAATCACCTAAAATGGATGATGACTGAGGAACTCGTGCTCGTGCTACCTGACTTCACTAAGCCCTACGGGGGGGAGTCCGATGCTTCGGATTTTGCCATCGGGGGCGTGCTCATGCAAGATTGGCATCCTGTAGCCTTTGAATCTCGAAAGCTGAATGAGACGGAGCGGCGATACACTGTCCAAGAGCTTATTGAGGCATTATCTCTTAGGGACACGATTCGTCGTGAGGACGGACAACGTCGCCACGAGCTACTTCCAAACGCAGAAAAAGCTGAGCCCGAAGCAAGCTCGTTGGCAAGACTTCTTGGTAGAGTTCGATTATGTCTTGAAGTACAAACCTGAGAAGACGAATTCTGTAGCGGATGCCTTGAGTCGGAAGAGTGAGCTGGCCTTAATAAGTAGGTCGGAATGTCCTTTGATTGAGAGAATCAAAGAAGGGCTGCAACATAATCGTGCGGCAAAGACGATTCTCAAGTATGTTCGAAAGGGAAAAACCCACACCTTTTGATGTGAGGACGATCTTCTCTATACTAAAGGGAGGAGACTCTATGTCCCATCATTTGGGAAATTGCAGAAGGAGATCCTGCGAGAATGCCACGATTCGAAGCGGGCGGGCCATCCTGGAGTTCGTCGCACCCTGGCGCTCGTAAAGGATCAATATTTTTTGCTATGCTTGCGTGACGATGTAGAAGCCTACGTGCGGACCTGTCTCGTAAGTCAACAAGACAAGTTGGAACAAAAATCTCTAGCTGGACTCCTTGAGCCGTTACAGATTCCAGAGAGACCGTGGGAGAGAGTCTCAATGTACTTCATCGTTAGGCTGCCCAAGTCCGAAGGATACCACACCTTAATGGTCGTTGTTGATCGATTCTCTAAATATGCAACATTCGTGCCTACCACAGATGATTGCCCGGCTGAAGAGGCGGCTAGATTATTCTTGAAGCACATTGTGAAATATTGGGGCGTACCTCGGACGATCGTAAGTGACCGAGATCCACAGTTCACGGGCAGATTCTAGTTGAAGCTATTCAAGATGCTCAGCACCAAGCTGAACTTTTCAACCAGTCTCCACCCGTAGATCGATAGACAAATGGAGCGAATCAACGCGCTCCTAGAGGTGTACTTACGGCACTACGTGAGTGCCATTCAACGGGATTGGGCTAAACTGATTGATGTGGCTCAATTCTAATATAACTTGCAGCATAGCGAGTCGACAGGGAAGAGTCTCTTCGAGATTATGACAGGGCAACAACCGCTTACTCCAAGCACGATTGCAAAGATCTACCGAGAGAGTAACCCGGCTGCACACCAATTTGCCCGAGAGTGGCAAGAAGAATCGATTTAGCCCGCTCTTGTCTTCACAAGGTGTCTAAACGGATGAAGAAATGGGCCAATCGAAAAAGTCGACATGTGGAGTTCCAAATTGGGGACCAAGCGCTATGCAGATTGCCCCTACGATACAAAGGGGTGCACAAAGCATTACTATGCCAGTATGAAGGACCGTTTAATGTGATACAATGGATCGAGAAAGCAGCGTGTAAGTTGGAGCTTCCAGAAAAGTTAAAGATGCATCTGGTGTTCCATGTAAGTATGCTAAAGCCATTCCACTTCGACGAGGAGGAGCCAGAATAGGGAGAATCATCACGGGCACCACTAGGAGCGAAGACACCATATAATCGAGAGGCTAAATGCATTCTGGCCGATAGAGTCATTAGGAAGCGGTATTGGGCACCCAAGTGAGAATATTTGATCAAATGGAAGGGCTCTCCAGAGAGCGAGAACAGCTGGGAACCAGAAGAAGCATTGTGGCAATTTCGGAAACTCATAGACGTCTTTCATACCGAGAAAGGCGACGAGAGCATCGCCCGGTTGAGTAGGGGAGAATATCACGGCCCGACAAATGGGATCAGTCCCTTAGACCCTGAAATGACCCACAGATCAATTTATAGATTGAACAAGATAAGGAAGGAAAGCTTAAGGCGGCCCGACCCAGTCATATATTCTCCAAGACGACCGGGTACCCGAATGGAGGAGATTCCTCCAGCCTTTTGATGAGTAACTACGTGGGCCACTTTCGTGAGTTAATGGGAGGTGGGATGGTCGAGTATTAAATGTGTTTGGTCGGACAGTTAATGCATAGCCGGGGTAATGATTACAGATAGTAAAAAGGGATGAACCCTTACTCTTGTAAGTAGGCAAGAACTCAATACAATCAGAATTCTCTCCACCCTCTCGTGTGTTCTTATGTCTTCCGGTTTGGTTCCGACGACCCGACCCTCGAGTGAGTGGGAGTAATCTTATAGGCTGACTTGGGATCATATCCTAAGGTCGCGCGGATTGCGAAATCTATAGATCGATTCTCGGTTCGTGACACATGTCTATTTGATTTGTATTGTATTTTGTTCAAGGTAAAGTAAGTTCTCTAACTTTATCTTGTATTTATTTTTTGTCGGTCCATGTTAGGTGTCAGTCAGATTTTGAACCTAACATCTGGTCATTTTTTCAAAGAAAATAAAAATAAAGAATCAAATTGGTGTCACAATTTTGAAAAGATGAATGCAAAAAAATCCCTTCGGGAAATTTTGTTGACCAATAAAAAATTTTGTCACAACTTTCCTTAATGCTTCAATGGATACAAGATTTTCTTGACAAATTTACCTTTGAAAATTCATTGTGATAAAAGAAGAAAATTCCTTTAGGAAATTTGCTTAATGTCAAAGGACTTTATCACATTTTTTTCAAGTTATAAAATTTATAAGAAAATTCTTTCTGAAAAATTCACCCATGTCTTCCTAAGGAAAGTTTGTTCGATTTCTCCATAAATGAAAAAACAAAGTTGGACCAATGCAGGAGTCATGCACCGACCTCTCTTGGGTCACATACTCATTAATGATAACAATATACCAGGAATAACCTTAAGGAATGCGAAAGGACATGTAATTGCTGATATTTTAGCCGTTAACCTTGGGGCAAGTGAAGAGATCGATTCTTCCGGAGACAAAATCGTGTCATTCAGCGAGCACATATGGACTATGTATTTTGATGGGACGGTGAATTTATCTGAATCAGGCATAGACTGTGCAGTTTTTGAGAAATGCACAGACTGTGCAGTTTTTGAGAAATGCACAGACTGTGCAGTCAGAACCCAAGAAGCAAGATTCACAAATGTGGCGAGTGAAGAGTATACTGTAAGGTCTGGACTCTTTATATAAGACTCTGGGAGGCTGGTGCTCTACTATTGAGCATGACACACAAGCATTTCTGCCGACACTACAGGCAATCAACACATACAAGTAGGCGCCGAAAGGTACAAAGCATGAGTGAAGTGGGTCACACAATAGATGGCCTGGTTCACTTATTAGCACACTAACCGAGTGGTCATAACCATAATAATTCACATGACTGGTCATGGGTCTCAATGTGGCCAGTGGGGGCCGCTGCCGAATCCTTCTTCAGTGTTCTCGATATCATCGTCTAAAGTGGCTAACAAGAATATCAAGAAGAATGTTAAGCCTTAACGTTTGTAGTGCCTTAAGTTGTTCTATCATGTTATGCAGAAGAAGAGATGAAGGGAAGGGAAGATTAAAGCATAAACGTATGAAACTTTCCTCTCATTCTATACATTAACGAGCCTTACAACAAGTCACTGAGGAGGAAAAGTAAAATCAAATTGAGCCCTAATAAGTATCACAAAAGAGCTCAATTGACTCTCTATGCAGTTAATGCTCTGCTGATACCGAGCGGTCTGGGATTTGAGATCCGCAAGCTTAAAGAACAGGAGAGCACATTTCTCCTTTTGCTTGGCTACGCTGGCCTCATGATGTTCAATGGTGAATTTCAGATTCTCGATCAAGTCCCTCTTGAGAGCTATATCTGTCGTTAGGTCTTCGAGCCTCTCTTCCAGCCAGTCACATCTAAACTTCATCACAATGTCACTCGGGTCATGCTCGAAGTAAGTCTGGTTCATGGTCAGGCACTCCCCAACTTCTCCCCCTCGTGAACCAACAGCGAGACCCATTTCTCAGCAGACTTACCGGCCTTCTTGTGGTAGACAACCGCGAGTTCACCAAATTTCAAGCATTCAGACCGATTCTAATAGTGAGCTTTCACGATGCGAGTTAGGGTAACCGCTTCGTAGGTGTTTCGGCAAGCCTCTAGAAAGTTGATAAAGAGGGTTGGGAACGCCCTGTATTCCCTCTCCAAATTGGTGCTTTTGATTGGAGAGGTACTTATAGCCCCAAACAGACCGAAGATCTCATTTTCAATATCCGGATGATGGGCTATGTAAAATATCCTTGGCCAAGAAAGTGATAAAGTCTCTCCTATTTGACCACAACTTTAGCCGAGAAGATGTGAGTTGGAAGATCGGTCATTATCATTGATATAATAGAGGAGTGAATCAAGGCAGAAGAGTGGAATGCGAAAGTGTTAATCCGCTTCGCGTTAAGTATTGATTTCATAGTGCCATCCTCTGTTGGTTGAATTTTCCTATCTATCCTTTTCTTTCGGTGTCACTCCTGTTGGCTCAAATCCCCTATCCATCCATGAATTATGGGCCTATTGCTAGTCTGTGATCTCGAGCCAAGAAAATTCGAAATCTTTGCAAAAAATTGTAAGAGAATACTTCTACTTTGAAAAAGAAGAAGAAAAAGATAACCTGAGTGGGAGACAAGGAAAATTTTAGCAAAAAAGAAGAGAGAATTTGTCCCCATTCGTAGAAGGAGTGAGAGCTCACCCGCAAGATCAACGCTTGAGATAGGCGAGAGAAATAATGATTGGGGTCCTACCACTATGAAAAGATAATTGAAGACAAACCGAGTGGGAGATATGGTAAAAAGTTAGAAAGACAAAAACCTTGGAGGAAGCGATACGATTTTTGAATCCATGCCTAAATCTTAAAAGTTGAGTTCTCTTGGTAGTCTTTATCCATGCTCAAAAGGGAAACCATACACGGTCGCTTAGAAAAATTTAGAGAGAGTGAAAATACAAGAAAGAGTAGCAAATCTTGAGGGACTAATAACTAGTCAAGGATGTCTCAACCCAAAATATTTGAGAGCTATTATTACTTACTGAATATGGGAGATGAAGAGTTCGAGACCATGTTCGGCACTGAGACCATGGAACCTGGCCCTTCCGCCAACACCGTCCAAGATCTCAAATAACAACAATCAAAGGAAGCGTTACCGTCGCCATACTCAGTATCAAACTGAAAAGCTTGAAGATTTCTTCACGGAGTGCCCTAACCCGGATAGCAAAGAAAGAAAGAAACTGAGCCAAGAGCTAGGACTGAAACTTTCACAAGTCAAGTTTTGGTTTCAAAGTAGGCAAACTCGAGTGAAGACTCGATATGAACGCCATAAAATCAAGTTTCTACAAGCTGAAAATGAAAAGGTTTGAGCAGAGCACACGAGGTATAAGGAAGCTTTTAACACTACCACCTGCCCTAACAACGGTGGCCTCCTCATCCTTGACGAAATGCAACATCTGAAGATCGAAAATGCCCATTTGAAAGGTGAGTTAGGTCAGCTCCCAACAGAATCAAGTTTTGTTAGAGGAATGTACGAGAAAACCGTTCCTATGGGGTCAATATTCATACCTTCCGAGGAAAAGGGGATGTATCACCACCAATCAAGTGTCGTTGATGACGAGCTTACCACCATGATCGAAATGCTCAGCGTTGATGAAGCTTCGAGGCTATAATATTCATACGGAGCCTGTATTTCAAAGCCAGTGATTACGGGTCCTTCAACATTGTCGATGCATACCTGATTCGGAATGAAACTAGTTGATCATTGAAGAGCCCGCAAAGGAAGCAGAACAAATCCTGAACGAGTGTATATTTTCATGCAAAATTCTCTTGCACGGGATATTTTCTGTTTTTTAGATGTCTAGAATTAATTCAAGAGCAAAAAGTAGTGATTTTCCTTTCTCCTATCGAACGCTTAGATCCTTTGTTAAACCGAACTTGGGACAAAAAAAATTGCTACTAAAAAATCCGCGCAAGCTCGAAGGGTAACTCTGTATCGTTTCGATCTACCCTCAATTACTCCAATTCTAAATTGAATCCCTTCCATTTTCAAGAGTTTGTAAACTGTCTCAAGAACACAGTCATACCTAAGTGCGAGGTTCTCTTATTGAACAAAACTTGGGGCAAATCAATTCGTGGACATTTGCCACTGGATGAATAGCTGCAAATAAGGAAATTGCGAGTGAAAAGCCCAGGCAAGCTCAAAGAAGAGTAACTTTGTATTGTTCTAATTCACCCTTAATTATTTCAGTTATGAGTTGAGTTTATCTCATTCTCGACAGGAGATTATCACTTGCCTCATGGGCATCGTAAACTGGAGATTATCTAATGCAACACGATAATACTATGTCAAACGATGAAGCTGGTAAAAGGAAAATGCAAAGCAACAATGTGGCGAGCTCAAAGTGAAGGGTAACTGAATTTATCATTTCTAATTTCATGACTAACGTGTGCTTTTTCCTTTTTGACAGGAGGGGTTTACAATTAAAAAATAAATGAAATGATGAACCCATGAGTAGCCAGGAAGAATTGATTGAAGTTCAAAGTAACCCAAAGAATCGCCCAATGAGCTTAGATGAAGAGTCCATGGGCAAAAGTTGGGAACGAGTCTTTCCCAATCCAAAGATTAAGCTCTCAAACTTGCTAAATCCATTTGCATATGCATAGGCAATCTATAATCTCCATTCCTGAGAGTTTTCTTGCAAATCCGAACATGCTTGCATAGTTCATTTTCTTAAGAATATGCATGAGTCTTTCATGAAGTTAAGCAAATCATTGCTACATTTTACATGCTTAAAAGGTCTCACATGTTGTAAAATTTCATACATGGTTTTGTCTGTATTACTAACCTTCAATGGGGAAGAATTTTAATCAGGCAATTTGTTCCATTATATGAAAATGATCATATTGAATAAGGAACGTCAGGACAATGAAAGGCAAGTCATCTCTATACACGTCCTCCATATCAAACACCAGTGAGTTAAGTGAAAAATTCCGTGCTTACAAGGTAATGAGTTATCTCGAGAAAGGTATGACAACCAGAATGATGAGAGGCATTCATTTCCTCTGTCATATATACTACAGTTTACCCTTTGGTTAACCCCTTTGAACGGAGAATTTATTTCCTACTCCTGTTAGGAACAACCCCACATTGGGGCAAATTCCCAAAAGAGGCTCAAGATGGCTAGAATTTTCTTGCTTTCACTTGCATCAATCTTCAAGCACATTTATTGCATGCGAATTTTGTGTTAGCTCAAGTGCTTTAGACATAATGAAGATCATTTCTTCCATATCCCTACATACTTTAATCCATCATTTATCCCATTTAAGAGGAAGATTCATTTCTTAAAAAATCACTCGGTGATCATCCCATGATGAATGGTGAAAATCATCAACAAAAAAGAATGAATGATGAAGATTTGAAATGACTCAGAGCAAGAGAACTCCAAGAAGAAAAATCCTTGAGGAAAGTGCATAAGAAACATATATGAAGTGGGGCTTTTTCTCTCTCTCTCTCTTTGAAAAGGGAGGCAAAACCTCTATTGCAAAAGGATTCCTCTCAAAGGTCAAGAGAAGAAAATAAAAATAAAAATCAAAGAGGAGAGAGGAAAGCCTTGGCAAAAATTGATGTGCTCCTCCAAAGAAAAAAACATTTGGCAAATCCTCAAAAGGAACTTCTAAAATTGTCAAAGCAAAAATCAGCGACAAATGTGTCAAAAATAGATGATCACCGATCTATTCATGATGTACCCTTTTTGTTATGAATAGGCCTTTCATTTTCAAGCCTACCTGAACCTACGTTACAGCCCATGCCCAAAGCCTCTTCAGATTTAGAGTACTTCAATTAACGTAGGATTTCAAATGTTTACAAGTGTTGCTTGGAGAAGTGCGAGCATATTATTTTAATTCATGTCACAGGATTCCTCACCGAGTGGATTAAGTGTCACAACCTCCTTCATGTTCATCGAGTGAATTAGATGTCATGACCCCTTTTCATGTTTTCATGAGTGAATTAGACGGCATGAGTTTCCATTTTTTGTGTCCATCGAGTGGATTAGGTGTCACAACCCCCTTTGTGTTCATCAAGTAGATTAATGTCACGACCCATTTTTCGTATTCGCCGAGTGGATTAGGTGGCATAACTTTCATTTTTGGTGATCACCGAGTGGATTAGGTATCACAAAACCCGTTTCATGTTCACCGAGTGGATAAGGTGGCATGGTCCTTAACTATTTGCTTGGAAAATCTAGGTAACTCTTCAACTCATGTGGACCTGCTCTCGTCACGTGACCTCCTCGTGTCTTAATCGTTATTAGTTCACAATCGACCTGCTCTCTCGTGTTCTTGTTCTTTGTTGTTATCAAGCCATGATTGACCTGCTCTTATGATCTTGATCTAGATATTTACATAACTCATGGTCCAACCTGCTCTCATGATATATTCATCAATTTCACAATCGACATGCTCTCGTGCTATTAACTTTGTCGATTTCACTAATCAACATGCTCTATGGATATTAACCTACTCTACCGGATTCATGGTGACCATTAAATGATGGTGCGTCCCAAGAGACAAAATAGTGCCAGCTTGAACCACAACTAAAGGACAATCCTTCACCTATATCTTGCATTGTCCCGCATTAGAGGGAATAAAAACTCTAGCCTAATGGATAAGGCTCTAGTACCTTAAGATCCTCGCAATCACAAGAAGAAGCTGAGAATCAAGGCGACTCATCAGCATATGAAGTATCTGGTGAAATAAGTATTTCATATGCGATCCATGTGCGGGTAGGTTTCTCTAGTCCATTTTTTAGAGAGGAGAAGTCTTCAAGCACATGTTACTTATAGTAAATTCTACATATCATGCCATCATTTCATACTACATAGAAAATGGATTAACGCCTCCCCACCAAAAAAAAAAGGAATTCAGTCATCATTGCCATTGCCAAAATTTAGGTTTCAATTTGGTCTTGAGCGAAACCTTGTAAGCCTCCACTCAAAGAGTGGCAGCTGTTGACACATAAATTTTGATTTTTCTTTTTTTTTTCATTCATATTACACAAACTCAAGAATTAATTCTCACCAAAAATATTTCCTCAGGCATTGCATCTGGCATCATTGGCGGAGAAATTGAGTTTAATACAATGAGCAGTGAACAAAGCTCGCAAAGATAGGAATTCGGGACAGCTAGGGGAGCAATTGCAACCCCCCCCCCCCCCCCCCCAAAAAAGTTTACCAATGGTTCACATTGAAGGGGAGGCCAATTCACATCCTACACGGGACAAAGTGAGCATAAGGGAGAAGAGAGTGCGCACTTCCTCTAGTTAAAGTCCATGCTCCAAAAGAAGAAGGACGAAAGGGAAAAGGAGCATTCTGCCAATTGGAGCACTTCATGTGAGTCTCAAATCTAATGTGGCTTAACTTGTCTTCTTCCTATTTTGTCCAGATCTGTAAAGCAAGGGACTAGATTCGTGGTGTCACTCCAATACACAATAAGAGACCACTGATACAATTGTCCAGGGACTCCACTCACGCGCAAAAGAAATGTGGGATGGTGTGGGAGGACATTCAAAAGAAAAGGATGATTGCCGCGAATGTTGCTTATGTCCATAGTTATGGTCCACTAAGCGTTCGAGTTCAAAAGTCGGAGATGAGATGCAGATTTGCTAGCTGCTATTCAAAGAGCTTTTTCTCTTGACGACGGAAGGTCTTGGAGCAAATGCGGGGAAAGTTTGATACGGTGTTGTAAAAATTCTGCTGACATGAGAAGAATAAAGGTAATTTACAAACAACACTCTTTAGTGTGATGTCACTAGCCCCCAAAACTGAATTCCATGTAGTACCAACGACCTCGAACTCAGGATTTATGTAAACGTCGTTGTCACGATATGGCCAGAGTGAAAAGGGATTTAAAAGAAAAATATTGACTATTTTATGTATTTGTTGGCCTCAAATGCTATTATTTATTAAATATTTTTCTAATTTCTTAAAAAATATATATAAATACAAAAAATATGAAAATTATTTTTTATTCAAAATTGGTTCTCTAGGCTGGCAAGGTCCCCCAACTGATTTTTTTAATTTTATGAATTTTTATGAATTTTTTTTAATTTTTGAAAATAAGAATACCGAAAAGTACTAAAAATATGAAAAAAAAAATTTTGGTCAAAATTGTTCCCTAGGCTTTAGTTAGCGTCGCCAAAGTTGATTTTTAATTTTATAAATTTTTATGGATTTTTTTATTAATTTTAAAAGAGAAAAGATTTATTAAAAATCAGTGTGTCAACAGTAACCTATTCAGGTTCTTGAATGAAAGTATGTGTCTTTTCGACCAAAAAAAAACAGAGAAAGCAAGGGAAAGAAGAACACACAATAGACATCAAAACTAATATAAAAACGAGGAAAGTACTACCTTGACAGAGATCGTCCGTTCGCTCCCCCCCGGGCCCTCTTGAACTGCTTGAACCGCTTCTGACGATCTTTCTTCGACAACCAAACGCACCGCCAACTTCGCCTCCCACTCGTTCATTTATAGGGATGTTCACTGGAAATCGCCAAACGGAGTCCGAAATTCCCATTTCTTCACTCAATCTCACCTAGACTAACCAACGAACAATCTTAGTGTAAACATCACCACAACAACTTCGCGGGAGCCTCCCGAAGACCCTTGCACAGTCCGGCGAAAAAATGCAGATTCCAGCCAACGTTTTTGTTTTTTTTTTTCATTTCTTCCATTCAAAAAACCAGTTTCAGGCTACGGTAAACACAGGGAAGGTTCAATATTACATACCTGAAAGCCTTAGACCATGAGTTATCACCGATCAATCACCACCAGATACGAGGTGCCGACGATGCTCGGTCAAGTTTGATCGTGCGATTTTCATCGTTCCAAGCGCAAATAAGGCGAAAAAACAGGTTTAGAAACTATTCTGGATGCAAAATCAAAGCGCAAAACAGTAGATAAACATGATCGGAAGCTCTGATATCCACTCGCCAACATTTTGGCTCATTTCGGCATTTTATTAAGAATATGGCGTGCGACTTTTACAAACTGCAAAGGTTATCGACGGGCTGAATTGATTGGAACTAAGTCTATATTGCGCTATTTAGACCTGTATTGATCGTCGCTACCCCTTGGGTTAGCGCGGTTTGATCGGTGTCAAAACGAGCCGAACATACAACAGCACAACAGCGGGCAGTCTGACGCGGGAAGTACACATACTGTTGCGGCGTAGAAGCGGCACGGCGGCGCAGTGGCCGTTGGAAGGTATCCAGAAGCTGCTGTATGGAAGGCCTCATTTGGCGAATTCAAGGCCGTTTTATTTCGGGATCGTTTATTTACGCGCACAAGCGATAAGAACCATAGTGGTTCTATGCCACTGCATCAACTAGGTTGACTCGGTCAGGTCAATCACGACCCCGATTGACCCGATTTCGCTTTTTTTCGTCTAATTCATCGCACATTTGATCCGTTTTTGATGAAATTTGAAGCTAAAATTGGTCAAGGCCACGTTTAGGATTTGGTCTATGGGACAAGTTTCAACCAATTGGCCTCCCAACTTCATGACAATGTTATGCAAAAAATTGCAATTGATACCCCTAAGACCATTTATGCGAATCTGACTCCGCCAATACATTACCCATGGACAATTATGCTTGAATAAGTGTTTAGTCTTTACTTGAAAGTGGCCAATGGACCACAAGAGGGAAAATGACAAGCAGGAGCCCAATTTGAGATTTTATCTCGATTAGAAGCTGAAAATATCTTGAATTGGGGAAAAATATTATCCTATTCTAATTTCGTGAAAATACACGTAGCCAAAATGGAAATTGGAATAAACAAAGATGGATGGACTATTTTTTCAGATTTTTCGGGCCCCCATTGGTATGTTACTTAATTTTCGGCTACGTTCTTGTAGCGATGGAAAGAGAGTGACCAAAATTCTGCTCAACCCAACCTGATGTAAGTGTGGAACTTTATAATTTGGGTGTCTCATGTCCACTGTCCTCAGACGGCAAACCAAGCG
>JAGVVM010016850.1:0-10394 GCA_019149425.1 Psidium friedrichsthalianum
TTCTCAAGCACTATGTAATTGAAAAATTTGAATTTGAAGTTTATAATTCATATCGTCACAACAACAAAAAAATGTTTAAACCTATTGATCTTGTGCTAATTCAGTCCTAAATATTTCAATGGTCAATTAGATCTTAAATTTTTGACAATTTGTTAATGGACAATTTTGATTGAAGAAAGGAGTGGCTTAGCCAAAATGGGGATAGAAATAGCGCCACCAAAATCGAAAAATTCAATTTGGATCTGGCAAAAGCAAGACCCGATCCATTACCGTAGAATTAATGAAAGGAAAAATGACCCGAATGATCATTGAACTTTAATCCAATGTACTCAATTATTGCTTCCATTTGCCCAATCAAGATAACTATCACATGAATTTCCAATAAGAAGCGATATACAAAGAAAAGAAAGGACATACACTCAAATAGAAAAAGTTTATTTGACATGTAAGTACTTGAAAGTCAAGCCAATCAAATTGCAACGCATGGTGTACTTCAACGGTTAGACTAAGAAAAGCTTATACTAAATATAATTTGTTCACGGTTAAACTGAAACGAATAAGAATACGTGTATTGTGATAATAGATATTAGAATTTTTCACGTCGGACAAAAAAGGCAGGTTCTTTCATATAATTGAAATCACAATCAAAAGCGAGTCCATGGCAAGGGATCAAGAGTGAAGGCTCGAAGATCGGTCATGATTCAATCTCGATTTCCAATGGCACAAAAAAAGATAATAAATTACTTTTATTTTATGTAACGAATTACGTATAAAAAAAAAGGGACTGGGGTACAAAACACCTCCGACGCGTCACATAGACCTCCATCACCTACCCAAGTAGGCAAGTATCGTCCGTTCTTCTCTTATATCCACCACAAAGGAGTCTCCATTTGCAAATACGCTCTTTCTATTTTTATTCTCACAGTCTTCTTTTCGGCACACACTTGATATTTGAGCAGAAGGACGAAGTGGTGCTCAACCGAATGGAACGATAAAACAGAATCATTTTGGACGTTTGGGGATCCGTTTTACACGGCTGAAAATTTTGGCTGTTGGGGCTGAAGAACCGGGAAGAGAAACAGAACAGAGAGAAAAAAACTGAGAAGAGAGATCCAAGAGAAAATAGACGGAGAGAGAGAGAGAGAGGGAGTTGAATTCGCCTCGTCTACACCTGCGTCGTCCATTCCGGTCGTCCATCACCGATCAGAGCTTCACTTTCTCGGCCAGGTTATCTCATCTTTTATGGATTGTTCTTGTTCTGTTTTGTTAATGTTTTGAGTATCGGCAAATAAATCACATAAAAAACTGAGATTGATTTGTGATGATTTGTGCTAATCTAGAGGTTGATATACCGGGTTTAGGCTAAAAGTTGCATTGAATGCAAATTCGGAACTTATATTCAAAACGCACACTACCTGTTCGATGATTTACTTAGATTCAAAATGCACGACCGAGCAGCCTTACACAGCCAATAAGCATATGAGAAAAACTGCTTAAAATGGAAAATCCAAGCCAGCACAACAGATCCGAGCATCCCTTGTGTCGTAATGCAATGGATAGGATGAAACATAGTGTACAAACATAGAAGATAGAACAGATAAACATGGTATCCAATCATCCATGATGTGAGAGGCAGATGGGTCAATCAATTAAGCTTCCTCTAAATCTGGCTTATGTTGAGCGACATGTGTGCTGCTCATTCCATGGCAATAACAAATACATACAGCTCTTTCAATATCATATGACAAACAGAACAAATATGTGAGCGCCCGCTGGAACTTCATTTTTTATGTTCTAATTGGATTGATTTCATCATCCCCTATCCTTTTAGGTTGTATTTATAGACTGCAAAAAGTTTGTATGGCAAAGCATGAGAAGATTTATCATCAATGTAATGATGGGAATGGACTATCTCATGGGTGAACATGGACTCAAACTCTCCATATGGGATAGGGGTGTCAATGGGCCGGGCCGGGCTGGGCTGGGTCTCCTATAGGCCCGACCCAGCCCAAAACCAAACAGCACCAATCTCCGGGCTAGCTGATACCCAAATCATATACTTTCAAGATATTCGGGTTGGGTAGGGTCCAGTCAGGTCACTTTTTTTTTTTTAATAAATCAAGCTCGAAACCCCATAGATTTTAAAAATTCAATATCGAGAGCTGTTCTATGGATATCTTCCATAGTTTTCTCTCTTACATAATGTCTTGAGTCCAGCATGAATGCACGATCCACAATAAAACACGATACACTCAGCTTGTCAAGCTCATGCTACAGAAAGTACAGCTATGCAAGAAACTTCTCCCAACATCTCAATGTGCACAACTCAATGACTAGAGAGCACCAACCAGTTGAAACCAGTGGAAACATTCTAGGCTCCCAAGTGACATAAGCACACAACCAAAGAGTAGAAGTATGTCACAGCAAATGCGGAATCCTCGAAATAACATCCAAAGAGTAGCTATAGCCATTAACCTTTCCTCCCTCCCCCTTCCTGCACACAAAAAATAACATGTCAGATTGCTTCAAATGCTGTCAAGAGATGCAGTAGGCAATAGTTTGTTTATGGGTTTTGATGTGTGGGGTCAATTCAGAATTTTGTTGTTATATGCGCGTATTTAAAACCTCTGTTTTAAATCTGTTCTTCCATGTTTCACATTCTGAATATTGACCTGAACATGTTGTTGAAGGATAATATCTAACGGATTCAGGTATTTATGCAGGATGTTGTACTTAAGAGTTGAAAGTGCAAATCTTTTGTTGACCATGAAAATGATAGATCCCAAAAATACCTTTTCTTTGTACATGTTTCTGAGCATATCAGCCTCCTCATCCATGGGAATATGTCGTCGTAAAAGAGCCTCAACTATGCTAGGGTCAAGGAATTATGAAACACATCAAGCACACAACCTCCTCCGCTAAATGTGGCCTTTGATGCTACAGTTGAGACAAGCACGGCCAAGATATCTCGAGTAATGGAAGAGAGGATAGGATATCTTGAAGAACTTCTTTCCACCAATTTAAGATATCAAAGGTACTGCTATAATGTTCACATCTTTCCTCCAAATACAGGTCCAATTCAGATTTTTCTTCCAAATATTTTTGTCCGGTTTGGCTAAGATACTTTGCAGTCATAAAATCAGCATCCACCATAGGAGATGTCCACATGCTTATCATCCTTGTGCTCTTTTGCCTTGAGATGCTTTGGAGGCATACACCAGTGTGGTATTGCTCAAACAATGATGTTAGAGATGTGAATATTCTATCTCGTAAAGTTGTCGCATCCTTACTTTCATACACATCATTAATCATCCACTTCACATATCCCCACTTATGTCATGGGTCAAGTATGCAAGCAATGAACAACGTGAGATTGATGTTGTTCACATTGCCGAAATACTTATTGAACTTGAACTTCATTCTCTTAGCCATTTCCTATAAACTCAAGTCCTCATTCTGACAATACTTGTCAATAATTCTATGGATCCCCCATACAATTCTTTCCCATATCATTACTAGTGACATAACAAAACTTTTGAAGTCGTATCATAGAACAATTTTAGGAAAGGAAGAAAATTATGAGTATACTTCCAATCATCACTAGTGGGCAAACCTTTCACCTTGGAAAGGTCTTGGACAAATTTGTGATCTCAAAATGCCAATGAGCTAAATGCTGTTTGAAATGTTAGAGCTGCTTCCAACATCATATATGTTGAGTTTCAACGAGTCTCCACATCCAAACATACAAGACTCTTGGACTTAATATTCTCAAACTCAATACAATCCTTAAACCATCTCAATCTCCTAGGAGAAGACCTCACATAAAGCACAACTAAACGTATTCTAACGATGGAATCATTCACGTCTTTCAACACCTCTCTCACAATCAAACTCAATAAATGAGCACAACAAAAGTAACACACCTCTCAACACTAGACAGTTCCAAGAGCTAAGTTTGTTTCTTAAATGTTCAATCCCTAAGTTATTTGAGCTTGCATTGTCCATGGTGATAGAAAATACATTTAGAATCTCCCCACTCAATCAAGCATTTCTCAATCGATTTTCATGTAATCTTGGCAATATTACCTGAGATTTGACAAAAATTTAATATTTTCTTTTGCAACTTCCAATTGGCATCAATGAAATGAGCAGTGAGACACATATAACTCAAATTATAGCATGACGTCCATGTGTCGGTCATAAGATGGACTCTTGGAGATGTCTCGGAGAAATATTTTCTCAATTTACTTTTTCTTCCAAGTACAAGTTGTAACAGTCATGCCTCAATGTGTTATGACTCAGGATTACAAACTTCAGCTGGAGTCTATGCAAAAATATATGAAATCCCGCATTTTCTATGAACTTGAAAGGGCACTCACCAATAATAAACACGTTTGCTAGGTCCCTTGACTAACATCTAGGTCAAATTTTGAAGGACCAAATGAACTACCAACCCTACCAAATTGACCTAAGGCACTTCTTTGCCTTTTATCAACAATTGCATATGGTTATTCCTTACATCTTGACAAGTGACAATGCATCAAATGGGTCCCCTGACTACTAGCCCCACAATAAAAACATTCAGCCTTTTCCTTATCAAGAATATGTTTGAAGTGTTCCCACACCATAGATCTCCTCTTTTTTTTCCACAGTACTTGAAGCACTCTCTCATCCATCTAATAAATTAAGCATTCAACATTAATTACTAATAGCTTTTAAGTCACAAAACTGCCAAAATCTATTCTGCTAATTATATTAGCAACATGTCATTTTTTTATAGCACTAATATGGGATGTATATTACATTCAGATGTATTTATCCAAGTTAATTAGCAAAGCCAGTTCAAAGAACCAAAAGCTCAGAACTCCAACATCAAGCAAACTTTTATTCAGAACTCACTCTTCTGGCGTGATGGAATGAAGTCGCGAGAGAGTGTGAATAAGTCCATAACATTGACTTGGAGAGAGGATGATGCATGAGAGAGGAACGTGAAATTTTGGAGAGAGGACTAGGACGGCGTGGGAGAGAGGATGAGGATGTGAGGGGCATCAAGGGAAAATGATTTCCCTTGTCTTGTATCATTTTCCCAACCTCATAAGAATACTTTTCATTAACCGAAAAATATTTTTTTTACAGCTCATTTTCCATGCCCCAAATGTCAGCAATTATTGAAAATGGTTTTTTTCAAAATATATTTTTCTTAAAATATTTTGAAAAAAACCATTTTCAATAATTGCTGACATTTGGGGCATGGAAAATGAAGCTGTAAAAAAAAAATTTTTCGGTTAATGAAAAGTATTCTTATGAGGTTGGGAAAAATGATACAAGACAAGGGAAATCATTTTCCCTTGATGCCCCTCACATCCTCATCCTCTCTCCCACGCCGTCCTAGTCCTCTCTCCAAAATTTCACGTTCCTCTCTCATGCATCATCCTCTCTCCAAGTCAATGTTATGGACTTATTCACACTCTCTCGCGACTTCATTCCATCACGCCAGAAGAGTGAGTTCTGAATAAAAGTTTGCTTGATGTTGGAGTTCTGAGCTTTTGGTTCTTTGAACTGGCTTTGCTAATTAACTTGGATAAATACATCTGAATGTAATATACATCCCATATTAGTGCTATAAAAAAATGACATGTTGCTAATATAATTAGCAGAATAGATTTTGGCAGTTTTGTGACTTAAAAGCTATTAGTAATTAATGTGAATGCTTAATTTATTAGATGGATGAGAGAGTGCTTCAAGTACTGTGGAAAAAAAAGAGGAGATCTATGGTGTGGGAACACTTCAAACATATTCTTGATAAGGAAAAGGCTGAATGTTTTATTGTGGGGCTAGTAGTCAGGGGACCCATTTGATGCATTGTCACTTGTCAAGATGTAAGGAATAACCATATGCAATTGTTGATAAAAGGCAAAGAAGTGCCTTAGGTCAATTTGGTAGGGTTGGTAGTTCATTTGGTCCTTCAAAATTTGACCTAGATGTTAGTCAAAGGGACCTAGCAAACGTGTTTATTATTGGTGAGTGCCCTTTCAAGTTCATAGAAAATGCGGGATTTCATATATTTTGCATAGACTCCAGCTGAAGTTTGTAATCCTGAGTCATAACACATTGAGGCATGACTGTTACAACTTGTAGTTGGAAGAAAAAGTAAATTGAGAAAATATTTCTCCGAGACATCTCCAAGAGTCCATCTTATGACCGACACATGGACGTCATGCTATAATTTGAGTTATATGTGTCTCACTGCTCATTTCATTGATGCCAATTGGAAGTTGCAAAAGAAAATATTAAATTTTTGTCAAATCTCAGGTAATATTGCCAAGATTACATGAAAATCGATTGAGAAATGCTTGATTGAGTGGGGAGATTCTAAATGTATTTTCTATCACCATGGACAATGCAAGCTCAAATAACTTAGGGATTGAACATTTAAGAAACAAACTTAGCTCTTGGAACTGTCTAGTGTTGAGAGGTGTGTTACTTTTGTTGTGCTCATTTATTGAGTTTGATTGTGAGAGAGGTGTTGAAAGACGTGAATGATTCCATCGTTAGAATACGTTTAGTTGTGCTTTATGTGAGGTCTTCTCCTAGGAGATTGAGATGGTTTAAGGATTGTATTGAGTTTGAGAATATTAAGTCCAAGAGTCTTGTATGTTTGGATGTGGAGACTCGTTGAAACTCAACATATATGATGTTGGAAGCAGCTCTAACATTTCAAACAGCATTTAGCTCATTGGCATTTTGAGATCACAAATTTGTCCAAGACCTTTCCAAGGTGAAAGGTTTGCCCACTAGTGATGATTGGAAGTATACTCATAATTTTCTTCCTTTCCTAAAATTGTTCTATGATACGACTTCAAAAGTTTTGTTATGTCACTAGTAATGATATGGGAAAGAATTGTATGGGGGATCCATAGAATTATTGACAAGTATTGTCAGAATGAGGACTTGAGTTTATAGGAAATGGCTAAGAGAATGAAGTTCAAGTTCAATAAGTATTTCGGCAATGTGAACAACATCAATCTCACGTTGTTCATTGCTTGCATACTTGACCCATGACATAAGTGGGGATATGTGAAGTGGATGATTAATGATGTGTATGAAAGTAAGGATGCGACAACTTTACGAGATAGAATATTCACATCTCTAACATCATTGTTTGAGCAATACCACACTGGTGTATGCCTCCAAAGCATCTCAAGGCAAAAGAGCACAAGGATGATAAGCATGTGGACATCTCCTATGGTGGATGCTGATTTTATGACTGCAAAGTATCTTAGCCAAACCGGACAAAAATATTTGGAAGAAAAATCTGAATTGGACCTGTATTGGAGGAAAGATGTGAACATTATAGCAGTACCTTTGATATCTTAAATTGGTGGAAAGAAGTTCTTCAAGATATCCTATCCTCTCCTCCATTACTCGAGATATCTTGGCCGTGCTTGTCTCAACTGTAGCATCAAAGGCCACATTTAGCGGAGGAGGTTGTGTGCTTGATGTGTTTCATAATTCCTTGACCCTAGCATAGTTGAGGCTCTTTTACGACGACATATTCCCATGGATGAGGAGGCTGATATGCTCAGAAACATGTACAAAGAAAAGGTATTTTTGGGATCTATCATTTTCATGGTCAACAAAAGATTTGCACTTTCAACTCTTAAGTACAACATCCTGCATAAATACCTGAATCCGTTAGATATTATCCTTCAACAACATGTTCAGGTCAATATTCAGAATGTGAAACATGGAAGAACAGATTTAAAACAGAGGTTTTAAATACGCGCATATAACAACAAAATTCTGAATTGACCCCACACATCAAAACCCATAAACAAACTATTGCCTACTGCATCTCTTGACAGCATTTGAAGCAATCTGACATGTTATTTTTGTGTGCAGGAAGGGGGAGGGAGGAAAGGTTAATGGCTATAGCTACTCTTTGGATGTTATTTCGAGGATTCCGCATTTGCTGTGACATACTTCTACTCTTTGGTTGTGTGCTTATGTCACTTGGGAGCCTAGAATGTTTCCACTGGTTTCAACTGGTTGGTGCTCTCTAGTCATTGAGTTGTGCACATTGAGATGTTGGGAGAAGTTTCTTGCATAGCTGTACTTTCTGTAGCATGAGCTTGACAAGCTGAGTGTATCGTGTTTTATTGTGGATCGTGCATTCATGCTGGACTCAAGACATTATGTAAGAGAGAAAACTATGGAAGATATCCATAGAACAGCTCTCGATATTGAATTTTTAAAATCTATGGGGTTTCGAGCTTGATTTATTAAAAAAAAAAAAGTGACCTGACTGGACCCTACCCAACCCGAATATCTTGAAAGTATATGATTTGGGTATCAGCTAGCCCGGAGATTGGTGCTGTTTGGTTTTGGGCTGGGTCGGGCCTATAGGAGACCCAGCCCAGCCCGGCCCGGCCCATTGACACCCCTATCCCATATGGAGAGTTTGAGTCCATGTTCACCCATGAGATAGTCCATTCCCATCATTACATTGATGATAAATCTTCTCATGCTTTGCCATACAAACTTTTTGCAGTCTATAAATACAACCTAAAAGGATAGGGGATGATGAAATCAATCCAATTAGAACATAAAAAATGAAGTTCCAGCGGGCGCTCACATATTTGTTCTGTTTGTCATATGATATTGAAAGAGCTGTATGTATTTGTTATTGCCATGGAATGAGCAGCACACATGTCGCTCAACATAAGCCAGATTTAGAGGAAGCTTAATTGATTGACCCATCTGCCTCTCACATCATGGATGATTGGATACCATGTTTATCTGTTCTATCTTCTATGTTTGTACACTATGTTTCATCCTATCCATTGCATTACGACACAAGGGATGCTCGGATCTGTTGTGCTGGCTTGGATTTTCCATTTAAGCAGTTTTTCTCATATGCTTATTGGCTGTGTAAGGCTGCTCGGTCGTGCATTTGAATCTAAGTAAATCATCGAACAGGTAGTGTGCGTTTTGAATATAAGTTCCGAATTTGCATTCAATGCAACTTTTAGCCTAAACCCGGTATATCAACCTCTAGATTAGCACAAATCATCACAAATCAATCTCAGTTTTTTATGTGATTTATTTGCCGATACTCAAAACATTAACAAAACAGAACAAGAACAATCCATAAAAGATGAGATAACCTGGCCGAGAAAGTGAAGCTCTGATCGGTGATGGACGACCGGAATGGACGACGCAGGTGTAGACGAGGCGAATTCAACTCCCTCTCTCTCTCTCTCTCCGTCTATTTTCTCTGGATCTCTCTTCTCAGTTTTTTTCTCTCTGTTCTGTTTCTCTTCCCGGTTCTTCAGCCCCAACAGCCAAAATTTTCAGCCGTGTAAAACGGATCCCCAAACGTCCAAAAATGATTCTGTTTTATCGTTCCATTCGGTTGAGCACCACTTCGGTCCTTCTGCTCAAATATCAAGTGTGTGCCGAAAAGAAGACTGTGAGAATAAAAATAGAAAGAGCGTATTTGCAAATGGAGACTCCTTTGTGGTGGATATAAGAGAAGAACGGACGATACTTGCCTACTTGGGTAGGTGATGGGAGGTCTATGTGACGCGTCGGAGGTGTTTTGTACCCCAGTCCCTTTTTTTTATACGTAATTCGTTACATAAAATAAAAGTAATTTATTATCTTTTTTGTGCCATTGGAAATCGAGATTGAATCATGACCGATCTTCGAGCCTTCACTCTTGATCCTTGCCATGGACTCGCTTTTGATTGTGATTTCAATTATATGAAAGAACCTGCCTTTTTTGTCCGACGTGAAAAATTCTAATATCTATTATCACAATACACGTATCTTATTCGTTTCAGTTTAACCGTGAACAAATTATATTTAGTATAAGCTTTTCTTAGTCTAACCGTTGAAGTACACCATGCGTTGCAATTTGATTGGCTTGACTTTCAAGTACTTACATGTCAAATAAACTTTTCTATTTGAGTGTATGTCCTTTCTTTTCTTTGTATATCGCTTCTTATTGGAAATTCATGTGATAGTTATCTTGATTGGGCAAATGGAAGCAAATAATTGAGTACATTGGATTAAAGTTCAATGATCATTCGGGTCATTTTTCCTTTCATTAATTCTACGGTAATGGATCGGGTCTTGCTTTTGCCAGATCCAAATTGAATTTTCGATTTTGGTGGCGCTATTTCTATCCCCATTTTGGCTAAGCCACTCCTTTCTTCAATCAAAATTGTCCATTAACAAATTGTCAAAAAATTAAGATCTAATTGACCATTGAAATATTTAGGACTGAATTAGCACAAGATCAATAGGTTTAAAACATTTTTTTTGTTGTTGTGACGATATGAATTATAAACTTCAAATTCAAAATTTTTCAATTACATAGTGCTTGAGAC
>JAGVVM010016853.1:0-16720 GCA_019149425.1 Psidium friedrichsthalianum
GTTTTGCGTTCATTTCAATTTGTTGAGTAGGTGACTGTCAAGAATGTAAACTATCCATTCAAATACATAAAGTTTCAACAATTTCCCTTGCCGATTTCATCATGTTCTCTGCCTACTATTTAGTAATTCGATTTTACGAAATCCTACGGGCTTCACAGGCATGTTTATAATTTCATTTGCATTTGGAATTCGAAACCAACCGAACCTCCGAACCGTTCAAACTGTCTCAATCATCCTCATCGACTTTAGTTACTAGTTGGATCGTTAAAAAAAAAGACATGGGTATTTTGATATGAATGTAAAATTAATTTGACCGCGACAAAGCCTGATTAAACAGTGAATGATGCTTTGAAATTGACCAAGACAGTAATTGTATGGGCGCACTGGCCGTGGGGATGGGGAGACGTCCAAACATTAAACGTGATGATGAATGCTTTTTGACAAGGTTGTGCATTATACACAGAATGAGTCCATACTAATTTGTAAGTCACAAATTTCACGCGGTTTGATTGGAATCAGGCCCTGGTCTGTCATCCCGACTTTTAGCCGCGTGAATACTTTTTGAACCAAACAATTCTATTTTTCGGAATAATTTTCCACAAAAATGATTTTTTTAATTTTATTCTCAAAAACAAAAAGTAAAATTTTCTTTTTTTTGCTTCTTATTTCTCTTTCACATCGGTTCTTTATCGTCAATAGAATCACTACCTTGCAACTCGAAAGACACCTTTTCTCTGTACATCGAATCACTACTCACAACTCGAAAGACCCTTTCATGTGCAGTGATCTGTAATAGGCAAATCCCGCACATCAACATGATTTCAATTGTCTATTATCAAGAACAAAAAAATTAACTGATGTAATCAAACAGATTTCTAAATTATAGCTTTATTATCCCAAATCCACAAAAGATAAATACATTAAGCCATTTATTTTTCTTTTTTCTTTCTTTCCAGATTTTTCTCAACACCATATGGCATTTGGCCCATTTTAGTATATCCTTCAAATTCGCAAGATATCCCAGCGGCTCCTCAACTGGCCCTCTCAACTCATCTCGTCCAACCCTCACCGGTCGCCCCCCGACCTCAGATCGCTGGGGCCGCTTCGTCCGTCGAGTGCCACGTGGGTGTCCCGTTCTCGACCCGTTCCACGTCAGCCTCCGCAGCCCGCTCGCATCCAACCCTCGCCACATATAGCTCCCCGTACGGTTGGAACTGGGTTGGGCCACGAACCGTCTCTGCCGTCACGCCGCCCAGTTCGCCGTGAACAACAGGCCACTCCCCATCCCTGCTGAAGCACACGTGATTGATCCTCTCCTGATCGACCTGGGGAACCCCTCTGGTCCGCCACGTGTACCCTCCCAGACCCGACCCGTCGGTCTAACAGATAGATGCTAAACAACGCTCACGTTGTCCCGGGTCGTGCCGGTTTCAAGAGAAGGCTATGAGGTCGCCTGGGGCGACCACGACGGCATCGTGTCGATCCACGGGCCCGGGCGTCAGCTGACGGATCCCGCCGCCAAACTCGCCTTTCAGGGCTCGCGATGTACAAGTTCTTGTGGCCGGTCCGACCGGACCCGGAACAACGAGCCACTTGCCATCGGGAGAGCACGAGGGGAAGGCGTTGTTCCCCGAGTCCTCCCTCTGAGCACCTTCCGTCACTGTGCGTCGCCCTCCGCCCGGATAAGTCGAAACTCGATTCCGAGCGATCTGGACTGTCTTTTGGGGGGCGAATCGAAGATCGGTCCGACGAGGTGTAGATTGACGTTTTGCTCGTGGGGCTCCACGGTGGTAGACGCGGGTCCGATCTTAATCAGCGTCCACGCCTCGAGCCGTCGGACTGACGATCTTTCACATCCGCCATTGATGGCGGGCCTCGAAGTCGTGGTTGAACGCTATGAGCTGCCGTCCAGGGAAGAAGAAGGGAAACAGCCGTTCAGCCTCGAGCATCCAGGAGGCCCTTAATGGGCGACGCGACCGGGTCGAGATTGGGGAGCCCTTACTCGCCCCCAGTCGACTCGCCTCGGAACCGGTGGTACCCGATGTACCGCGAGCCGGGAGACACGAAAGGGTTGTAGTGGTGGAAGTTCGGGTTCAACGGTTCGGTGACGCGGACGAAGGACTCCGACCCGGCGTCGAAAATCTCGATGTGCCGGAAGCTCTTGCCTCGCCGACGTGTCGCGACGGCGATTTTGTTGGAGCCGGGCATGGCGGCCGGAGTGAAGCAGTGGACCCCAGGAGGAGTGACCCGGGTCGGAGCCAGCGGGAACCCGGAGAAGTCCGCGTCCTGGGGGAATTGGAATTCTACCCGGAAAATGCTCCACCACCCGTCCTCCGCCTTCCGGTGGAAGTAGACGACGGAGTCGCCGGACCAGGTGGGCCAGCCCCCGGACTCCGCAAGGACGACCCGCTCCTTCGGGTCGGATTCCCGGAACACAACGATGTCCGTATTCAGGGCGTGGAACTCACCGCCCCAAGGGCGCGACCCATAGGACGCGACCGCGATGAACTTCCCCGACCCCGAGACCGCCGGGCTGTAGTCGATGATGCCGTACGGGGTCAACCTGGCAATTTGGCTACCCTCCAGGTCGGCCGAGTAGAGAGCGGACCAGCTCGCGAACGGCTCGTCCGGCTCCTCGTGAGCCGATATGAAGTAGAGCCGGCCGTCCCTGAGAACGGGCCGGTCGTGGAAGAGGCTGCCCGGCGCGGAAGGCAGCAGGTCGGGCTGGCAGAAGCCGGACCGGGCGAGGTAGACCCGTGGGCAGCCGGTCCGCTCGGAGACGAAGACGACTGCTCCCGGCCGTCGTCGCCCTCGTCGCCGGCGGAGGCGAATTGGGCGTTGAAGTTGATGGAGAGGCCGTCAGTGAGGCGGCGCTCGCGGCGGGAGGTGAGGTCGAGGGAGAAGACGTCGAAGCCGTAGTAGGGGCGGCCGACGGTGGTAAAGAGGACGGTGCCTCTGGGCTCGTCCATGTGACCGAGTTAGCGAGCGAGAGAGCGAGTTAAGCAGGGCAGTGAAGATGGTGGTGGACCCGCGGTGAGTGATGATGGAGTGGAGGAGGCATATAAAGAAACAAGAAAAGAGAGAGGGGGAGGGTAGATAGGATTGATTATGACATGGCTTGATTGACCCGATTTGCGTCACTTGGAAGATGTGCGGGTGCAATTAAATTATGAAAAGGAGGAAGACTGACGGATCGGATAATGATGGGGTAGAAGCGAAATCGGACCAGGAAGGCTTAAAGAAATGGGTTTTTTTCGGTTGTTGAGGGGTCCTAATTGAACACTGCATCTGCTGTCTGCAGTGCAAGGGTTCATTATTGGGAAGAGCAGCGGCGAAGAGGGAAACCAAGCAAACTGATCCGGGGACCATCGTCGTGTTCATACTCGGGTGACGACAGACGTTGACCGTTGATTTTGTTTTTTTGTCGAAATGAGTTGGTTTTGATTCATGAGTAGGAGTTCGGCCAAAATAAATGATAATAGGGAGCATTTTCTCCTACTGGGCCAAAACCTCTTTCACGTTTATGGAAGAACCCAAGACGGTTACGGAATTCTTCATGCCCAAATCTAAGCCCAGATCAACAGAGGAATTCTTCGTCGTCGCCGCCGCCGCCGCCGCTAAGGTACAAGAAGGGCAGAGATGATAACTTTGGAGGGAAGTTCAATGTTGCCGGCACTCCTTGAGCTCGGCGACGTCCTCTCCGACGTCGGCAAACAGGAGTTGGGGTTTCGGATTACCCCAACCTACCCAAAAAAAAAAGAATTCAAGAAACAAAAAGCAAAAAAGAAGAAGAAAATCATTCTAAAATCATTGGCGAAAACAGTGAGAACATGCACAAGAAGTAGCCAGAGGAAGCAAAAAAGATAATTACCATGAGAGGCATAAAAGCTGTGATGAGGTACTGAGAGGAGGAAGAAGAAGGAACCACCTTTTTGTTAAGTTTTGTTTTTAAAATGAAATTTTATGTTTTCTTATTACTTTTAAATGATATAAATCAAATATGAATATCTTGGAGTCTGATTCCCAAAAAAATAAAAAATCGGACTGAACCCCCCCGAATATCTTGGGGTATATAATTTAGATATTGAGTCAGCCCGGGTCAAGCCAAGTTTGGAGCTGTTTGGTTTTAGTCGGGTTGGGCCTCTATGAGAGCCAACCCAACCCGGCCTATTAACACCACTACATATTGCTTCCCCAGCACTTAAAAACAATGAGGAAGTTAGCGTGAGGACCTCAGTGAACCTCCTTTGTTACCAAAAACAAACATGGTATCTATCAAAGACCCGGGAACACTTGTTCTTTTTCCATGGTTGGACTCATTCCTCAAACCTCAGCATTAGCCTCCATTGAGTATAAGCTGAGGTGTTCAAGTTGGACTTGACCCCTGATACATTGGTCCAGCGACTCACTATCAGGGGAATCTAATCTTGAAAGCACGTTCACATTCAAAACTTACAAACTCTGTAGTCTGTTCTCAGACCATAAGTTTACACATTCCTCAGCAAAATGAAGCAGAAGATACTCCATCATTTCACAATTGAGATGTAGACCGAACAGACCTATAATCACAATCAAGTTTCCCTCTTGGCGATCAACAAATGGTTCTCCGGCGAGATGGTCGGGGGAACGTATTTGACAAGTTGAGCGTCCAGTCCGCGTCCCTTTAGCCACATTAGTCTCCCGATGTCGATGATCTGCTTGCACATGAAGCCCAGCACAGCCCTCTCTACTGCTTCCATCTTTCCAATGGTGTCTTTAACAGGGGTCGCATCCTCTCCATCTTCTTCCTTCTCACTAAAGCAAAAAGTACAGATACATGCAAAATGATAGTGTCGATTTATAAGGTCAATGTCACAATCAAATGTGTTAATCACGATCGACCAACAGCAAGGTAAGAGTTTCAGATGATTACATAGTCGGAAGATGCGAGCTCGGATCCTTGACATCAGAAAGATCCGAACTGTGATCAGCATCCACTGCCCAGCTGGTAAACCATGTGATGGCATGGAACTCTTCCTCCTTGATACCCAAATTCGAGAAATATCTCTTATCTGGAGAGAGAATTCGCAAGGTCAGCTTTAACCAGTCATCACAAAAACATGCATCTTAAAAATGAGCAATCTAAAAACACGATGGTAGATTACTTATGTAGTGTTTCCACTGGCAAAGATGATGGCAACATGTTGCAATAGCTAGGCCTTGAATGGGGCATTTTTGAACATCATCAATAATATTTCTTTCTGATAAGCAACATCTTAGAGTCAAATCTGCACCAAGAGTTACATCAGGTTTATCGTGTAGAACGTTGCTTCCTTTAAAAGAAGCTGACAAAGATGAAGAGTGAATGTGAATCCATCTTCACGTTTCTTGGGCTGGCATTATTTGAACAAGCATTCTAATCACCTGTCGCCGGACCACAGAGATGCTTGCCAATAGCCAAGGATGGAGATCCCCATAAAGACTCAACAGCATGCAAATTGAAATCCTCAACTGCAAAAGAAGCAACTCCAATGTAATATCTTCCAGTTCACATTTCAAAGCGGTAATAGTGATGATTGGAATTAAATTATACATATCTCTCAAACTACACACTCAAGTCAATTCAAGAAATTGCCTACATCGTCAGCATGTCTGTAGAGTTGTATACTAGATTACAAAATCTTAGCAACTAAACAGCGAAACAACTCTCGTCAGATTATTAGCATTAAGTATCGGTCTTTGAATGAATGACAGAATGGTAGATAATAATCATCTCTTATAAATCAGCTCGGACCAGAAATACCACTCTAGAGTTATATGCAGAAAACAATATGGCAAACTTCGATTGAAGACCTTAAGAACTTCACTGTAAGGTGTGACACTTCTTCAATGAAGCAAAAATTTGCAACCAGGAACATCCTTTAGCACTAAACAATTATGCTGTGTAATTATTGCAACCACAGCTTTAGCCTGGCTAGCAAATGCTAAGGAAGGACAACAATCACTCACAATATGAAGACATCTCCATCACCAACAATAGCTACAGCCTAGCTAGCAAATGCTAACGAAGCAAAATAATCACTCATGATAAGAAGGCATCTCCCTGTCATGAAACAGTAGGTTTGCAATGTAGATGCTTCAATTAGTTGGTTTTATACGAGCAGAGCATACATCAAGAGAGAATTAGATGCTCCCCACAATATTAAACACTATAATCTAATAACATATTTAATGAATCAGTTTTCCTGGCCAGCTAAAACATGAAAGCACTACTGATTTACAAATAATTCCGGAAAATGCAATCTAGGATACTGAAGAACTTGAAAATCTTACTGTCAATTCTCAAGCGCTCTAATAACAAGCTCTCTTTTTGTCGCAAGGATCGATCAGCCTAGAAGTAGCATTTGATTGACATAAAACAACAAATAAAATGCAGCTCAAGACCAGGCAGAATCTGAAAAAAAGTAAGTAAATTTACAATGGAGACAATGTACTGCTCTAAAACTCAATACTCACCTTAAGCTTGTATGCCTTCCGCTCAACCAAGAAGACTCTCTTAATCCCATAACAGTCGGCAAGCATTTGCGTCAAATAACCTCTTCCTGCTCCAAACTCAACAACGGCAGGAACATCATTCTTATTTTCATCATCCACACATTGTCCCTCATTATGACACTTATCCCTCTTATCAAATCTCTTCAGAACCCCATGCTCCACCATGTTCCCCAGAATCGACGCCTGTTGCATCACATGTTTCTCCTGAAATGGTAATTTTCTGCAAAGAACAACTCCTATCACCATTGAGTGCACGCATGATAACAAACTAACTGAGAACATCTCAAGATACCTATCAACTTGTCCCTTAATCCAGATGTCGCAAGCATCGGTAACCTTGAATGAGTCTCTAATATCCCCGCATATCAACTCGTGCAGAGACTTAATCTTGTCAATCAGACTACGAAACTCCGGCACACTCAGACCATACACTGCATCCCCTCTTCATCTCCGACGTAACATTATCCAGAAGCCCCGGCGACGAATTACTCAACGGCACACCATCCTCGTCCTCATTACCAGCATTAATACCCTTTTGGTAGAAAGGTTGCAGGGACAAAGACTGAGTTTGTTTAAGCAAAGGGCATCTCTTGACGTGCCCTTCCAGGTTATCTTGAAGCACAGAGCTTCTCAGACCAAGCACACAAAGCCAAACAAAAATCAACAGCAAGGAACATAAAAAAGCGAACTTGAACATATACTCATTGCAACGACACAAAAGGGCAAAGGGGAATAGAAGATTTACTGAGATGGGTCGAGTGGGCATGGTATCCACTGAGCATCAGACCTCGGAGTGTGATTGCCACAGAACCTGGTGACGAGCATTTCTTGGCAAAATTAGTTCAAATTGATTAGAAACCCAAGAAGAAGAGAAGATTCAGAGCTTACGGTGAATCGTTGAGAGGGGTGTTTGCGCAGAATCTGTTCTTCTTGGGCAGCCAGAACTTGCAGCGAGCCTCCATTGGAGCTTCTGGGTCGGTTTCGGCCGGCGACTCTGCGTCTCCTGAGCCCGGATCAGGAGGAAGTATCTTATAGGCAAACGACCCAAATTGTCCTCGACTTCGGTCCGATAATATGTTCAAATTAGGTAAACTTTTAATTTGTTCAATATGATTTCTTAATTTTTGATAAATATTCAATTTAATTCATGAATTGTATTAAAATTGTTAGTGTTGTCCTTAAATTTGTATTAACGAAAAGACAACATTTAACATTTTTCTACATCTAATGATTAAATTGAATATGTATCAAAATTTCGGAGATTATATCGAATAAATTAAAATTCAAGGCGATATTACTAAAGTTTATGATCATATTGAATGAAGTAAAAATTTATGGATCAAATTTCACATTGAGCCAAAGTTCAAATATTATTTATATCATTCCCTATCTTATATTATGGGTAAAACACGCTTTTGTTATGCGACGTAAATTTCATCTTATTTTTATTGGTCACTTCAACCATGTGTCACTTCTACAAGCATCGTTCAAATATTTGTAAATAGTGAAAAAGCGAACGAAAAATAATAATGGCATATTATCAAATAACGGACATAATAGTAATTGAAATCAATCCGAACTCCATCATGAAATCGATACGAGTGTCTTTCAATAAGTTCCGCGACAGCAACGTGCGCATGTTGGCTCCGCCCCCGCAACAAACTGAATTCGGCAATGACAAGACACAAGGACTCGTCGATCGGGAAGAATTACAGGGGAAAATGTCGGAAGCTATTTCATGTTCGTTTCGGTGCGAGACTTGACCCGTCCTAGTTAATCAAGTCAAGACGCTCACATACATACATCTCCATTGTACGCCTTAGTTCTTGAATCGATCCTACATCTCCCTTGTCGAGAAGGCAAGAGCGGCTTTCGTTGGTTTTGTCTCCATCGATTGCTCACTGCCACGTTGTTCTGAACGATAATTAGCCGATTGCCTCGTGAATATTCTGTCAATAAGCAATCGTCGACAATTATATAATTCCATTCCACTAATCATCCTCTTTTGCGCCAATACACCAAAGAAATTAAAGGAAAAAGAATGGGCGTGAGGTAACACTTATCCAAACCACGTGTGGGTCTCGCGGAAAATATAATATTTTTCGCGAAACAAATGGAACCGATGGTATTTTTACGTTTACTAATTATTTCAGAATTCTACCAATTGGAAAAAGAAGAAAAATCGTCTTTTTAGGGAGCTGAATAATTGAATCCTCCTCGACAGATATATTACCCTCATGTGATATACTTATCTTCGCAAAATGTGTTTTAGGAGATGTATAATGCTAGTATTGTGCGATCAAATGAGGACCATAAGGAAGGAACTAGTCGGCATTGTTGGTAACGAGCGTCTAATTTCCCAAAACAAGATGTAAATAAGTACGAATGGATTGTGTATAATTTCGCAAATTGAGATGAAATAAATCAATCACGGTATCGCGATATTTCTGCCAAACCATAGTGTAGGGTCTTGTTATCCCACTATGCTTTATATTTATCTGCCCAACACTTAGAGCATGTCTCTTCACTCAAATGTGTAGGACTGAGATCAACTTCTATAGTATAAGGGTCTTATTATCCACCATGCTTTATATTTCTCTTCTTCTGTTTTTATTAAAAGAGAAATTGTCAACCTTCAGTTATCTTGGTCAATTTGCTCGAGATATAAGATAGAGCAGAAAGCATCAATAGTCAAAAGAGAATATCTTGCAGAAGTGGCTGTGTAGTTGTTAGAGGTGTCAAAGGGTGGGTTGGGTCGGGTCATGGGTTATCGAAATGGTCAATTATGGTTGACCCGTAAATCCTCGACCCATTTCAACCCGACCCAAACCCGACCCGACCCACCCATTTGACACCTCTAACAACTACACAGCCACTTCTGCAAGATATTCTCTTTTGACTATTGATGCTTTCTGCTCTATCTTATATCTCGAGCAAATTGACCAAGATAACTGAAGGTTGACAATTTCTCTTTTAATAAAAACAGAAGAGAGAAATATAAAGCATGGTGGATAATAAGACCCTTATACTATAGAAGTTGATCTCAGTCCTACACATTTGAGTGAAGAGACATGCTCTAAGTGTTGGGCAGATAAATATAAAGCATAGTGGGATAACAAGACCCTACACTATGGTTTGGCAGAAATATCGCGATACCGTGATTGATTTATTTCATCTCAATTTGCGAAATTATACACAATCCATTCGTTACTTATTTACATCTTGTTTTGGGAAATTAGACGCTCGTTACCAACAATGCGCGACTAGTTCCTTCCTTATGGTCCTCATTTGATCGCACAATACTAGCATTATACATCTCCTAAAACACATTTTTGCGAAGATAAGTATATCACATGAGGGTAATATATCTGTCGAGGAGGATTCAATTATTCAGCTCCCTAAAAAGACGATTTTTCTTCTTTTTCCAATTGGTAGAATTCTGAAATAATTAGTAAACGTAAAAATACCATCGGTTCCATTTGTTTCGCGAAAAATATTATATTTTCCGCGAGACCCACACGTGGTTTGGATAAGTGTTACCTCACGCCCATTCTTTTTCCTTTAATTTCTTTGGTGTATTGGCGCAAAAGAGGATGATTAGTGGAATGGAATTATATAATTGTCGACGATTGCTTATTGACAGAATATTCACGAGGCAATCGGCTAATTATCGTTCAGAACAACGTGGCAGTGAGCAATCGATGGAGACAAAACCAAACGAAAGCCGCTCTTGCCTTCTCGACAAGGGAGATGTAGGATCGATTCAAGAACTAAGGCGTACAATGGAGATGTATGTATGTGAGCGTCTTGACTTGATTAACTAGGACGGGTCAAGTCTCGCACCGAAACGAACATGAAATAGCTTCCGACATTTTCCCCTGTAATTCTTCCCGATCGACGAGTCCTTGTGTCTTGTCATTGCCGAATTCAGTTTGTTGCGGGGGCGGAGCCAACATGCGTACGTTGCTGTCGCGGAACTTATTGAATGACACTCGTATCATTTCATGATGGAGTTCGGATTGATTTCAATTACTATTATGTCCGTTATTTGATAATATGCCATTATTATTTTTCGTTCGCTTTTTCACTATTTACAAATATTTGAACGATGCTTGTAGAAGTGACACATGGTTGAAGTGACCAATAAAAAATAAGATGAAATTTACGTCGCATACAAAAGCGTGTTTTACCCATAATGTAAGATAGGGAATGATATAAATAATATTCGAACTTTGGCTTAATGTGAAATTTGATCCATAAATTTTTACTTCATTCAATATAGTTCATAGACTTTAGTAACATCGCCTTGAACTTTTAATTTATTCAATATAATCCCGAAATTTTGGTGCGTATTCAATTTAATCATTAGATAATAGAAAAATGTTAAATGTTGTCTTTTCGTTAATACAAATGCAAGGACAACACTAATAATTTTTATACAATTAATGAATTAAATGAATATTTATCAAAAATTAAGAAATCATATTGAACAAATTAAAAGTTTAGTTATGAAATTGCACATTTGCTAAAATTTGAGTGCTTTATTATATAATTTGAAGCTCATGTACCTATTTACATATCGGACCGAAGTCGAGGACAATTTGGGTCGTTTACCTATAAGATACTTCCTCCTGATCCGGGCTCAGAAGACGCAGGTGCCTTAAACTACAGAGTCGCCGGCCGAAACCGACCCAGAAGCTCCAATGGAGGCTCGCTGCAAGTTCTGGCTGCCCAAGAAGAACAGATTCTGCGCAAACACCCCTTTCAACGATTCACCGTAAGCTCTGAATCTTCTCTTCTTCTTGGGTTTCTAATCAATTTGAACTAATTTTGCCAAGAAATGCTCGTCACCAGGTTCTGTGGCAATCACACTCCGAGGTCTGATGCTCAGTGGATACCATGCCCACTCGACCCATCTCAGTAAATCTTCTATTCCCCTTTGCCCTTTTGTGTCGTTGCAATGATATATGTTCAAGTTCGCTTTTTTATGTTCCTTGCTGTTGATTTTTGTTTGGCTTTGCGTGCTTGGTCTGAGAAGCTCTGTGCTTCAAGATAACTTGGAAGGGCACGTCAAGAGATGCCCTTTGCTTAAACAAACTCAGTCTTTGTCCCTGCAACCTTTCTACCAAAAGGGTATTAATGCTGGTAATGAGGACGTGGATGGTGTGCCGTTGAGTAATTCGTCGCCGGGGCTTCTGCATAATGTTACATCGGAGATGAAGAGGAATGCAGTGTATGGTCTGAGTGTGCCGGAGTTTCGTAGTCTGATTGACAAGATTAAGTCTCTGCACGAGTTGATATGCGGGGATATTAGAGACTCATTCAAGGTTACCGATGCTTGCGACATCTGGATTAAGGGACAAGTTGATAGGTATCTTGAGATGTTCTCAGTTAGTTTGTTATCATGCGTGCACTCAATGGTGATAGGAGTTGTTCTTTGCAGAAAATTACCATTTCAGGAGAAACATGTGATGCAACAGGCGTCGATTCTGGGGAACATGGTGGAGCATGGGTTTTGAAGAGATTTGATAAGAGGGATAAGTGTCATAATGAGGGACAATGTGTGGATGATGAAAATAAGAATGATGTTCCTGCCGTTGTTGAGTTTGGAGCAGGAAGAGGTTATTTGACGCAAATGCTTGCCGACTGTTATGGGATTAAGAGAGTCTTCTTGGTTGAGCGGAAGGCATACAAGCTTAAGGTGAGTATTGAGTTTTAGAGCAGTACATTGTCTCCATTGTAAATTTACTTACTTTTTTTCAGATTCTGCCTGGTCTTGAGCTGCATTTTATTTGTTGTTTTATGTCAATCAAATGCTACTTCTAGGCTGATCGATCCTTGCGACAAAAAGAGAGCTTGTTATTAGAGCGCTTGAGAATTGACAGTAAGATTTTCAAGTTCTTCAGTATCCTAGATTGCATTTTCCGGAATTATTTGTAAATCAGTAGTGCTTTCATGTTTTAGCTGGCCAGGAAAACTGATTCATTAAATATGTTATTAGATTATAGTGTTTAATATTGTGCAGAGCATCTAATTCTCTCTTGATGTATGCTCTGCTCGTATAAAACCAACTAATTGAAGCATCTACATTGCAAACCTACTGTTTCATGACAGGAGATGCCTTCTTATCATGAGTGATTATTTTGCTTTGTTAGCATTTGCTAGCTAGGCTGTAGCTATTGTTGCTGATGGAGATGTCTTCATATTGTGAGTGATTGTTGTCCTTCCTTAGCATTTGCTAGCCAGGCTAAAGCTGTGGTTGCAATAATTACACAGCATAATTGTTTAGTGCTAAAGGATGTTCCTGGTTGCAAATTTTTGCTTCATTGAAGAAGTGTCACACCTTACAGTGAAGTTCTTAAGGTCTTCAATCGAAGTTTGCCATATTGTTTTCTGCATATAACTCTAGAGTGGTATTTCTGGTCTGAGCTGATTTATAAGAGATGATTATTATCAACCATTCTGTCATTCATTCAAAGACCGATACTTAATGCTAATAATCTGATGAGAGTTGTTTCGCTATTTAGTTGCTAAGATTTTGTAATCTAGTATACAACTCTACAGACATGCTGACGATGTAGGCAATTTCTTGAATTGACTTGAGTGTGTAGTTTGAGAGATATGTATAATTTAATTCCAATCATCACTATTACCGCTTTGAAATGTGAACCGGAAGATATTACATTGGAGTTGCTTCTTTTGCAGTTGAGGATTTCATTTGCATGCTGTTGAGTCTTTATGGGGATCTCCATCCTTGGCTATTGGCAAGCATCTCTGTGGTCCGGCGACAGGTGATTAGAATGCTTGTTCAAATAATGCCAGCCCAAGAAACGTGAAGATGGATTCACATTCACTCTTCATCTTTGTCAGCTTCTTTTAAAGGAAGCAACACTTCTACACGATAAACCTGATGTAACTCTTGGTGCAGATTTGACTCTAAGATGTTGCTTATCAGAAAGAAATATTATTGATGATGTTCAAAATGCCCCATTCAAGGCCTAGCTATTGCAACATGTTGCCATCATCTTTGCCAGTGGAAACACTACATAAGTAATCTACCATCCTGTTTTTAGATTGCTCATTTTTAAGATGCATGTTTTTGTGATGACTGGTTAAAGCTGACCTTGCGAATTCTCTCTCCAGATAAGAGATATTTCTTGAATTTGGGTATCAAGGAGGAAGAGTTCCATGCCATCACATGGTTTACCAGCTGGGCAGTGGATGCTGATCACAGTTCGGATCTTTCTGATGTCAAGGATCCGAGCTCGCATCTTCCGACTATGTAATCATCTGAAACTCTTACCTTGCTGTTGGTCGATCGTGACTAACACATTTGATTGTGACATTGACCTTATAAATCGACACTATCATTTTGCATGTATCTGTACTTTTTGCTTTAGTGAGAAGGAAGAAGATGGAGAGGATGCGACCCCCGTTAAAGACACCATTGGAAATATGGAAGCAGTAGAGAGGGCTGTGCTGGGCTTCATGTGCAAGCAGATCATCGACATCGGGAGACTAATGTGGCTAAAGGGACGCGGACTGGACGCTCAACTTGTCAAATACGTTCCCCCAACCATCTCGCCGGAGAACCATTTGTTGATCGCCAAGAGGGAAACTTGATTGTGATTAGGTCTGTTCGGTCTACATCTCAATTGTGAAATGATGGAGTATCTTCTGCTTCATTTTGCTGAGGAATGTGTAAACTTATGGTCTGAGAACAGACTACAGAGTTTGTAAGTTTTGAATGTGAACGTGCTTTCAAGATTAGATTCCCCTGATAGTGAGTCGCTGGACCAATGTATCAGGGTCAAGTCCAACTTGAACACCTCAGCTTATACTCAATGGAGGCTAATGCTAGGTTTGAGGAATGAGTCCAACCATGGAAAAAGAACAAGTGTTCCCGGGTCTTTGATAGATACCATGTTTGTTTTTGGTAACAAAGGAGGTTCACTGAGGTCCTCACGATAACTTCCTCATTGTTTTGAAGTGCTGGGGAAGCAATATATAGTGGTGTTAATAGGCCGGGTTGGGTTGGCTCTCATAGAGGCCCAACCCGACTAAAACCAGACAGCTCCAAACTTGGCTTGACCCGGGCTGACTCAATATCTAAATTATATATCTCAAGATATTCGGGTGGGTTCAGTCCGATTTTTTATTTTTGGGAAATCAGACTCCAAGATATTCATATTTGATTTATATCATTTAAAAGTAGTAAGAAAGCGTAAAATTTCATTTTAAAAACAAAACTTAACAAAAAGGTGGTTCTTCTTCTTCCTCCTCTCAGTACCTCATCACAGCTTTTATGCCTCTCATGGTAATTATCTTTTTTGCTTCCTCTGGCTACTTCTTGTGCATGTTCTCACTGTTTTCGCCAATGATTTTAGAATGATTTTCTTCTTCTTTTTTGCTTTTTGTTTCTTGATTTTCTTTTTTTTTTGGGTAGGTTGGGGTAATCCGAAACCCCAACTCCTGTTTGCCGACGTCGGAGAGGACGTCGCCAAGCTCAAGAGTGCCGGCAACATTGAACTTCCCTCCAAAGTTATCATCTCTGCCCTTCTTGTACCTTAGCGGCGGCGGCGGCGGCGCGCGACGAAGAATTCCTCTGTTGATCTGGGCTTAGATTTGGGCATGAAGAATTCCGTAACCGTCTTGGGTTCTTCCATAAACGTGAAAGAGGTTTTGGCCCAGCAGCTGTCAAGAGTAGGAGATCCGTTCTCCAGGAAATTAATTCTATCGATTTGCGGTTATCCTCTCGAACTCCAACTCAAGACAAACATCAACGGTCAACGTCTGTCGTCACCCGAGTATGAACACGACGATGGTCCCCGGATCAGTTTGCTTGGTTTCCCTCTTCGCCGCTGCTCTTCCCAATAATGAACCCTTGCACATGCAGACAGCAGATGCAGTGTTCAATTAGGACCACTCAACAACCGAAAAAACCCATTTCTGTAAGCCTTCCTGGTCCGATTTCGCTTCTACCCCATCATTATCCGATCCGTCAGTCTTCCTCCTTTTCATAATTTAATTGCACCGCACATCTTCCAAGTGACGCAAATCGGGTCAATCAAGCCATGTCATAATCAATCCTATCTACCCTCCCCCTCTCTCTTTCTTGTTTCTTTATATGCCTCCTCCACTCCATCATCACTCACCGCGGGTCCACCACCATCTTCACTGCCCTGCTTAACTCGCTCTCTCGCTCGCTAACTCGGTCACATGGACGAGCCCAGAGCACCGTCCTCTTTACCACCGTCGGCCGCCCCTACTACGGCTTCGACGTCTTCTCCCTCGACCTCACCTCCCGCCGCGAGCGCCGCCTCACTGACGGCCTCTCCATCAACTTCAACGCCCAATTCGCCTCCGCCGGCGACGAGGGCGACGACGGCCCGGGAGCAGTCGTCTTCGTCTCCGAGCGGACCGGCTGCCCACGGGTCTACCTCGCCCGGTCCGGCTTCTGCCAGCCCGACCTGCTGCCTTCCGCGCCGGGCAGCCTCTTCCACGACCGGCCCGTTCTCAGGGACGGCCGGCTCTACTTCATATCGGCTCACGAGGAGCCGGACGAGCCGTTCGCGAGCTGGTCCGCTCTCTACTCGGCCGACCTGGAGGGTAGCCAAATTGCCAGGTTGACCCCGTACGGCATCATCGACTACAGCCCGGCGGTCACGGGGTCGGGGAAGTTCATCGCGGTCGCGTCCTATGGGTCGCGCCCTTGGGGCGGTGAGTTTCCACGCCCTGAATACGGACATCGTTGTGTTCCGGGAATCCGACCCGAAGGAGCGGGTCGTCCTTGCGGAGTCCGGGGGCTGGCCCACCTGGTCCGGCGACTCCGTCGTCTACTTCCACCGGAAGGCGGAGGACGGGTGGTGGAGCATTTTCCGGGTAGAATTCCAATTCCCCCAGGACGCGGACTTCTCCGGGTTCCCGCTGGCTCCGACCCGGGTCACTCCTCCTGGGGTCCACTGCTTCACTCCGGCCGCCATGCCCGGCTCCAACAAAATCGCCGTCGCGACACGTCGGCGAGGCAAGAGCTTCCGGCACATCGAGATTTTCGACGCCGGGTCGGAGTCCTTCGTCCGCGTCACCGAACCGTTGAACCCGAACTTCCACCACTACAACCCTTTCGTGTCTCCCGGCTCGCGGTACATCGGGTACCACACGGTTCCGAGGCGAGTCGACTGGGGGG
>JAGVVM010016859.1:0-14545 GCA_019149425.1 Psidium friedrichsthalianum
TGGCGGATGCTCTGAGCAGAAAGTCGAGTATCGCGCATATGATGGTAAAGGAATGGACGCTGCTAGAAGAAATCAGAGACTCTGAATTCAAGGTTGAAATAGGAACCCTCTCCAGCTTAATGGCCACACTACAGATTGAACCCGAGATTCAATTGAGGGTTAAAGAGTTGCAAACTACGGACCCAGATATTCAGAAGATTGTGACGATGGATGAAGAAAAGAGGAAAGATGATTTCAAGGTGACTGAAGACGGGATAGTGAAGTTTAGAGGACGCCTGTGTGTGCCAAACGACGAAGAGTTGAAGGAAAGAATTCTATCAGAGGCACACAGGAGTAACTACAGTATCCACCCAGGAAGCACGAAGATGTACCAGAACCTGCGTCAGCACTACTGGTGGAATGGAATGAAGGTGGATGTGGCTAAGCATGTCGCCAAGTGCTTGACATGCCAGCAGGTGAAGGCGCAACACTGCAAGCCTGGAGGACTGTTGCAACCTTTGGAAATCCCAGAGTGGAAATGGGAGCACATCACCATGGATTTCGTGACAGGACTGCCAAGGAGTCAGAGAGGAAACGACTCAATCTGGGTGATAGTGGACCGACTGACCAAGTCCGCACATTTCATTGCAGTGCGAAAGGATTCTACATTGGAGAAACTGGCTGAACTGTACGTGAGGCGGATTGTAAGGCTGCATGGAGTACCAGTGAGCATTGTATCAGATAGGGATCCCCGCTTCACCGCCACCTTCTGGAAGAGCCTGCAGGTTGCTCTAGGGACAGAGTTAAGATTCAGCACAGCCTACCACCCTCAGACTGATGGACAGTCAGAAAGGACTATACAGACTCTGGAGGATATGCTGAGAGCATGTGTCATAGACTTCAAAGGAGGCTGGGAAGAACAGTTGCATCTAGTGGAGTTCGCCTACAACAACAGCTACCAGCAGAGCATCCAGATGGCACCATTTGAAGCGTTGTATGGAAGGGCTTGCAGGACGCCAATTTGTTGGGATGAAGTTGGCGAGAAAAGTATAACAGGCCCAGAATTGGTTCAACAATCAGTAGAAGCGGTCAAGGTGATTAAGGACAGACTGAGGACCGCCCAGAGTAGGCAGAAGAGCTATGCAGACAAGAGACGTAAGCCATTGGAATTTCAAGTTGGAAATCATGTCTTTCTGAAGGTGTCGCCAATGCGAGGATTATCTCGGTTTGGCAAGAAAGGGAAGCTAAGTCCAAGATTCGTTGGGCCATTCGAGATATTGGAGAAGATCGGGACACTGGCTTATCGTCTGGCACTGCCGCCGAACTTGTCGCAGATCCATAACGTATTTCATGTATCGATGCTGAGGAAGTATGAGCCAGATCCTGGCCATATACTCGATCATGAAGTCATTGAAATGGATGACCGCGTCTCCTACGTGGAAAGGCCAGTGAGGATTGAAGATCGTAAGGAACAAGTACTGAGGAACAAGACGATTCCACTGGTCAAGGTCATCTGGGAACACCATGGGACCGAAGGAGCCACGTGGGAAAACGAAGACGAGATGAAGAAGAAATACCCTTACCTGTTTGAGTGACCCACCTGTAATCTCTATTTTGAAGTAAGGACTGGTGTACTGTAAATTTCGAGGACGAAATTTTTATAAGAAGGGAAGAATTGTGACAGTCTGAAAATTCGACCCAATGGTCAGACTTTCTAAATGAATGGAAATACTTCATTAATACACTCTAGTCGACGCTCACTCAGGATTAGCTACCCTGAGCCGACCAACCGAAGGGGAAAGGCTATCTGGGAATTTTTCCCAATCAGCCACCCGTTGGCCTGAGACTGAGACAGGGTCGATATTTAGTGAAATTGACCACAAAATGAAATCTGACGATGGACAGTCGAATTAATAAGATGAACACAATGAAGAAATGAAGTCGGTTTCGAAAATGTCGACTGAAGGTCAGACAGCCGGTGCACGTCGAGAAGCAAGACGTGAATGGAAAATTACCGAAATGCCCCCGGTAAATGCTCAGACCTTAGAATGAGACTAATTAGGATTTTTGAGAGTAGATTCGACGGACCGACACCAAATCCTGTCAAGAAATCTGTTCGCGCTCGGGACCCGATCGGTGCATTTGGCACGCAAATCGAGGCAAGTCAAATCAAATGTCACATCAATCGGATGTCACATCAATCAATCAAGTGTCATGTCAATCAATCACATCAATCATGGCACAAGTTCCAAGAAAATCAAATCTAGTCAAATGTCCCTTCCAAGTACTATTCTAACCACCCCACTAATTGGTTTTTATTTTGAAAAATAGATTATAATCTACCTACACTCTCTCTCCTCTCTCATTTCTCATTCGGCTCTCTCTCTCCTCTCGGCCACCCTCTCCCGACGTCTCTCTCTCTCTCTCCCGCCCGAAGCCGGCCGCCGTGACGCCACCGTGAAGCCGCCTCCGCCGTCCCGTCGACGCCACGGTGAGCTCTAGCTCTCCTCCTCTCTTCCTTTCGTGGCTGGGAGAGCCACCTTGGACGGCTGACCGGACCTCATCTCTCTCTCTTTCGTCGCGTTCCAGCCCGTCGTCCGCCCGGCCACCGCAACGCCGCCGTCCACCGCCCCTTCCCGTTGCCGTCCGACGTCCCTAAACGCCACGGTGAGCCTCCTCTATCCCTTGCCTCTCCATTCCCGTGGTCTTGGATGACACCAACCCGACCTCACTCTTCTCTCTCTTTCCCTCTCGGCCGGCCTAGTTCGTCCGCCGAGGAGAAGCCGCCGTCGCCGTCCGTCTCCGCCGACCAGCCGCCGTCCGTCTCCGCCGACCAGCCGCCGTCCCGACCCTCATTTAGGTAAGCAATCCTCTAATCTTGACTTAGGCTAGTTGAATGCTTATGTGTGGTTGGTTGATTAGTTGCTAATCTAGTGGTTATGGCCTAATATGTATGTTTAGGCTTAATTGTGCAATTAGCTCAATTATGGATTAGTGAATGGGCTTAATGTGTGGGCTGGAATTATTGGGATTGGGCCGAAAATTTTTCATGATGGGCCAAGGTTTCGTGGGCTAGGCGTGAGGAAATATGGGCCAAAGCTTTCTAATGGGCCTTGGGACTTAATTCTAACTTAATTGGGCCTAAATGAACCTAATTGGACCTAATTGGATTAATGGGCCTATAATGGACGAAATTCACTTGTAATGGGCCCAAATTTTAATCTTGAACATTAATTTATGAAGCCCACTAATGCATATGGGCCTAGAATGGTTAATTGGGCCTAAAATGGGCTAAATGGGCTTAATTGGATAGTCTTTGAAAATGGGCTTGGGCCCTACACGAAATTTATTTTAATTGGGCCTTAATTTACATAATGGACTTAAGACTTAATTATTGGGCCCAAGTCTAATTAATGGGCCTTGGTTACTATTAGGGCCCAACTGAAGTTATTAAGCCCAAGTTAACTTAATGGGCCTAACCCATTTAATTTTTAACCTCGGACCTTAATGGGCCTAACCCATTTCATTTAAACTTGAACCTTATGATGGGCCGGCATTACCTTAACGAACTGATTCACCCATATGGGCCTTGGGCCTCAGGTCGGACATTAGGGCCATTCGAACTCGAATCCTTTAATTGGGCCTTAAACCAAGTTAAGCCTAATTCAAACACACCTGAGGGACTGTTTAGTTACTGAATCAATAGTCATGGGTGTTTGGGCTTAGGCCGAGTGACCAGATTTGCTAGATGAGAGTCCAATGGTTATGGGTCTGACCTGAGGATTAAGGAGCGTTAACCTATCGCATCTGTCTGACTGAGAAATCGTTCGTGGGCCCTTGATTTTCTTATGGCTTGGCATGTGGTGCACGTGAGAGTGCGATGGCTGCTTACTGCGTTCTATGCTTGTGCATATATGCCATGTCATGCATGCTCTGTGTTCGATTGACTGATTGCAATCATGTGGGCCCGCATTCATTGAGAGCATGGCATGAGTCACCAGAGTTGTGACGTGAGATTGTGCCCAGAGGGGAAATGGAGAGAAAAGGGAGACCAACGTAAGGCGTTCGAGACGCAGTGTGGTGATTGCCGTATGGCACTGTTGGGTGAGCCCTAATGGGATTTGGAGGGACAGATGGGCATGGTCTGTTGAGACCCGTTATGGCCGACCGAGGCCTGAGCATGATCCATTGGGATCCGATATGGCCGGTTGAGGCCTGTAGCATTTGCATATGGCATTTGATTGATATCTCTTGTGCCCGTCTGTACGATATGAACTGTGTTGCGATAAATTGTACGTCTGTTGGACATGTTTGGGTCTGGTACCGAGGAGACTGAGAGTGTCTTAACCCTGGACCGTGAATCTAGTCCATTGGATAGGACCGACCCCACTAGTATACACTATCCTACGTTAGGATTAGTGGTGAGCTTATTGAGTTTCGACTCATGGGCGGTGGTTGCCCTTCTTTTACAGATCGAGGTCACCCATGATGGCTGCGCCGCCGATGCTTTTTGGACTGCCAGTGCAGATGGACACCGAGATTACCCTCCATTTTGACATGCACGCCACTCTGTGGCATAGGCATGTGACCACTGTATTAGTAGATCAGGGTGGGCCCTATCTCGTACCCCATAGATATGAGGCCTGGTTTAGAGAGGGCCTGTTTGGCTTTGAGGGACCCCAGAGGGACTCCCCTATTCCCATGGAGGACGACCCGATCTTGCTTCAGCCAGACGAGTATGGTGGTGAGGTGGTCGACCCCGACCCATTGCAGGAGATGCCGTCACCTGGACGATCCGAGATTGATGGTCACGAGGAGGGCGATGCGATGGATACTGCGATCGCCCCGAGGAGGACCCGAGGAGGATTCGAGATGGATTGAGAGATGTACTGGTCTAGTCTTTTGAGAGAGCGTAGATAGCTTGACCATAGCGAGGTCTTCTTTTGGGGTCTGTATCTAACGCTTATGTATATATATATATATGTTGTGATTTCGCCTTTTGTAAAAGTGTTCTTATCTTTCATGCTACCCCACCTTCTTATGTATGTATGCACGTGTAGAAGGCACGCTTCCGCAGTTTTAGATTATTGTAGTTCGCGTTAGCGTCACTTGGCCGCGATGCGCATCCTGGGCCGTCGCTACTCGTAGGCCAGGTGTACGCAGGGTTTCGTCGATGTGTATGAACAGGGGTGTCGCGGGCTCGTTATCGGGATTCGGGGCGTGACAACCTGGATCTGTAAAAGAAGGGCAACCACCGCCCATGAGTCGAAACTCAATAAGCTCACCACTAATCCTAACGCAGGATAGCGTATACTAGTGGGGTCGGTCCTATCCGACGGACTAGGTTCACGGTCCAGGGTTCAGACACTCTCAGTCTCCTCAGTACCAGACCCCAACATGATTAACAGACGTGCAAATTATCATAACAGAGTTCATATCATACAGACGGGCACAAGAGATTTCAATCAGATGCCATATGCAATTTAGCAGGCCTCAACCGGCCATATCGGATCCCAATGGATCATGTTCAGGCCTCAATCGGCCATAACGGGTCCCAATAGACCATGCCCATCTGTCACTCCAAATCCCATCAGGGCTCACCCAACAGTGCCCTACGGCAATTACCACACTGCGTCTCGAACGCCTTACGTTGGTCTCCCTTTTCTCTCCACTTCCCCTCTGGGCACATTCTCGCGTCACAACTCTGGTGACCCATGCCATGCTCTCAATGAATGCGGGCCCACATGATTGCAATCAGTCAATCAAACATAGAGCATGCATGATGCGGCATAAATGCACCAGAACAGAACGCATCAAGCAACCATCACACTCTCATGTGCACAACATGCCAAGCCATAAGGAAATCAAAGGGCCCACGCACAATCCCTTAACCAGAAAGCCTCAATAGGGTATCCCCTAATAATTCTCGGGTCAAACCCATAACGATAGGGATCCCACCTCATCGGCCTTAACAACTCGGCCTAAACCCAATCACCCATGCTAGTCCCCTGGGAGTTATTAACCCACGACTAATGATTCAATGATTAAACAGTCCCTCAGGTGTGTTTGAATCAGGCTTAACTTGGTTTAGGGCCCAATTAAAGGATTCGAGTTCGAATGGGCCTAATGCCTGACCTGAGGCCCAAGGCCCATATGGGTGAATAAGTTCATTAGGGTAAGTCGGCCCATCATAAGGTTTAAAGCCCATTAGTCAAGTTGGGCCCCCCTAAGATTCAAGTTAAATGAAATGGGTTAGGCCCATTAGGTTAAGTTGGGCTTATGAATCGTGTTAGGCCCAAATAAAATTTAAAGTCCAATTAGGGATTAAGGCCCAATTACCAACCTTAGGCCCATTAGGAATCCTTAAGTCCATTATGTAAATTTAAGGCCCATCAGTGTTAATTTCGTGTAAGGCCCAAGCCCATTTTAAAAGATTAACCAATTAAGCTCATTTGGCCCCTTATAAGCCCATTTGATCACTCTAAGCCCATATGTATTAATGGGCCTCATCTTTTAATGTCCTAAACCATTATTGGGCCCAATTAAGTTCAATTTTCGTCCAATAAGGCCCACCATTATAATTTTCGTCCATTTTAGGCCCATTAACCCAATTAGGTTCATTTAGGTTCGTTTAGGCCCAATTGAGTGAGAATTAAGTTCCAAGGCCCAGTAGAATCCTTCGGCCCATTAATCCACACGCTCACATTGCCATCTACGGCCCATTAGATTAGTTTCAAGGCCCAATTCTTCTTTCCAAGTGGCCCATACGTTCGGCCCATTATGCTAGCAACATAATCCAAGGCCCAACTAGCTTAATCAACCACATTACACACTAATCAACTTGATTAGCTACTAATCCACACAACCACACATGCATACAACTAGCCTAGGTTGAGATTAGTGAATAAGCTTACCTAGAGGGTCGGTGGAGGCGGCTGGACGGCGACGGAACGGGCGGACGGCCGGCGGTCTTCACGGCGAAACAAAGCGAGAGAGAGAGAGAGAGATTTAGGGGTCGGGTCACGGTCCAAAGAAGCCTCATGGCCACGGGAATGGGAAAACAAGGGACTATGGGGCTTACCGAGGTGGTGTGGAGGCGGAACGGTGGCTGGTGGCGCCGGATGTGGACGACGACGGCACGACGCGGCGGCTTCGGGCGAACGACGGGCTGGCCGAGAGAAGGAGGGGTGGTTATGGTCCTTCCAAGGGCCCTAAGGCCACGGCAACAAGAGGAAGAGCCTATGTGATGTGCTCCCATTTCCACTCTGGGATTTCCAAAGGTTGCAACAGTCCTCCAGGCTTGCAATGCTGTGCCTTCACTTGCTGGCACGTCAAGCACTTGGCTACATGCTTAGCCACATCCACCTTCATTCCATTCCACCAGTAGTGCTGTCGCAGGTTCTGGTACATCTTCGTGCTTCCTGGGTGGATACTGTAGTTACTCCTGTGTGCCTCTGATAGAATTCTTTCCTTCAACTCTTCGTCGTTTGGCACACACAGACGTCCTCTAAACTTCAATATTCCATCCTCAGTCACCTTGAAGTCATCTTTCCTCTCTTCTGCATCCATCGTCACAATCTTCTGAATATCTGGGTCCGTAGGCTGCAACTCTTTAATTCTTAATTGATCTCGGGTTCAATCTGTAGGTGGCCATTAAGCTCGAGAGGCTTCCTACCTCGACCTTGAACTCAGAGTCTCTGATTTCCTCTAGCAACGTCCATTCCTTAACCATCATATGCGCGATGCTCGACTTTCTGCTCAGAGCATCCGCCACCTTATTCGCCTTTCCTGGATGGTATAGGATATCACAATCATAGTCTTTCAGCAACTCCATCCATCGACGCTGTCTCATGTTTAACTCCTTCTGCGAAAACAGATATTTCAGACTCTGGTGATCTGTGTATATCTGGAACTTTTCTCCCACCAGATAATGTCTCCAGATCTTCAATGCGAATACTATGGCAGCCAACTCCAGGTCATGCGTCGGATAATTCATCTCATGTGGCCTCAGCTGTCGAGATGCATAAGCTACCACTCGTCCATGTTGCATCAAGACACATCCCAGACCTCTTAGCGAAGCATCGCTGTAAATCTCAAATCCTCCAGGTCCGGATGGGATGGTTAGTACTGGCGCGGAAGTCAACCTATCCTTCAGCTCCTGGAAACTTCCTTCACACTTCGCGTTCCATTCAAACTTCGACTCCTTCTTTAACAACTTCGTCATCGGAGCGGCTATCGCGGAGAACCTTTCCACGAAGCGTCGGTAATAGCCAGCTAATCCAAGGAAACTTCGCACCTCAGTCACGGTCGTTGGTCTTGGCCATTTCTCCACGCTTCAATCTTAGCTGGATCCACTGATATTCCTTCTCCAGATACAATGTGTCCAAGAAACGCCACTCTGCTCAGCCAGAACTCACACTTGCTAAACTTCGCATATAATGCGTGCTCCCTTAAGGTCTGCAGAACAATCCTCAAGTGTTCTTCGTGGTCTTCAGCATTCTTCGAGTACACCAGGATGTCGTCGATGAAGACTATCACGAATCGATCCAAGAACTCCTTGAACACTCTGTTCATCATATCCATGAATGCAGCTGGGGCATTTGTCAGCCCAAATGGCATGACGGTGAACTCGTAATGCCCATATCTTGTCCTAAAGGCAGTCTTCGGGATATCCTCCTTCTTGATCCTTAGCTGGTGATAACCTGTCCTTAGGTCTATCTTGGAGAACACACACGCTCCTTCCAGCTGATCAAACAGATCATCTATCCTCGGCAGAGGATACTTGTTCTTGATCGTCACTTGGTTCAGCTGTCTGTAGTCTATACACAGCCTTAGTGATCCGTCCTTTTTCTTAACGAACAGCACCGGAGCTCCCCATGGCGAAGCACTGGGGCGGATAAATCCTTTATCCAGTAGCTCTTGCATCTGCACCTTCAGCTCCTTCAATTCAGATAGTGCCATCCTATATGGTGCTTTTGAGATTGGCTCAGTCCCAGGTGCCAACTCAATCACAAACTCCACTTCACGCTCTGGTGGCAAGCCAGGCAATTCTTGAGGAAACACATCGGGTATTCCCTTACTACAGGCACCTCTTCCAACTTCACCTCTTGAGCCGACGAATCCGTTACTGATGCCAAGAATCCTAGGCAACCCTGATCCATCAGCTTGGTTGCTTCTAGGGCTGAAATCCAAGGAATTGAGGTCCCACCTCGATTTCCTTTAAACTCATACTCAGGCCCATCTACTGGGTTCAGCCTTATAGTACTCCTACTGCAGTCAATAACTGCTCCATGTCTAACCAACCAATCCATGCCAACAATTACGTCAAAATCATACATGGGCAGGACAGCTAAGTCAATCCTCTCAATTCTATCTCCCAAAGCTATCTCACACCCCTTACATCCCAACATAACAACTACTCTATCCTTCAATGGGGTGGCCACATGCAATACATGATCCAATGGTCTAGTTTCTATTCCAGCCAACTCAGCAAAACGTGCAGATATGAACGAATGGGATGCACCAGGATCAAACAAGGCATAGGCGGTATGACCACAGAGAGAAACGGTACCTGTGATCACCCCTGGCGCATTCTCAGCATCCTTGCGCGCCACAGCATATACTCGTCCCTGAGCAGGCGGACGGTTCAGAATTCCTTGAGGTGCATTCGCCACTGGTGGCTGCTGCTGCGGTTGGAACTGGGGTCTCGGACCATTCCTCGGGCAGTTCCTTTGCATGTGCCCCATCTGTCCACACCTGAAGCATCCTCCCGTCTTCTTCGGACAGGGGTTGTTCCCATGCCTCCTGCCACAGTCACGGCAGTTCTGATTTCCAGCAAAAGGCGGCTTTCCCAAAGTCTTCCTCGCAGGTGGGACGAACCTGCGGTTGTCTCTCATCGGCCTCTTGCCGAAATCCCTGAAGTTTCTATTCGGCATGAACCGCGATCCAGATGCGGCAGCCTTCTCTTGTAGATCTCTATAGCCAGGGCTCGTTCATAGATCTCATTATAGTCCCTCAGCCCGGTAGCAATGATCATACTTTTCAGCTCGGGTCTCAGTCCTTCTCTGAACCTTCTGGCCTTGTCCCACGGATCCTCTATCAGCCTTCGAGCAAACTTGGACAGCCTGGCGAACTCGCCCTCATACTGGTCCACAGTCATTTGTCCTTGACGGAGCCTTATGAACTCCTCCATCTTCCTCTCCTGGGCCGCTTCAGAGAAATACTTGCCATTAAACGATGCGCAGAAGGCAGCCCAGTTTGGCCTCATGCCATCAGGGAAGACTCGTCCACGGGTGGCCTTCCACCAATCATCTGCGGTGCTCTGGAGCTGATAGGTCGCCAGTGAGACCTTTTCTTCATCTGTGCATCCAAGCACGGTAAATGCCTTCTCCAGCTGCTCGATCCACAAGGCAGCTACTTCGGGTCCTCCAGTGCCGTCAAACTTGGAGGGTTGCAGCTTCAGAAACTGCTCCACTATGTGATGGGTCTGGCGTCCTCCGTTTCCATGCCCATTGCCCCCATGGGCTCCATTTGCAGCGGCCAAGGCGGCCTCAGCTGCTTGGGCAACAGTGGCAGCTCTCTCAGCAGCTTGCCTACCCATCAGATTGCTCACTTCTGTCAATACCCTCATCATTTCTTCTATCCTCGGGTCTCCTTCAGGCGCAGGAGCCCTTGAGCTCGATGCTCCAGCACTGGGTCTTCTGCCCCTATTGCTCATCCTTGCTAATTACTCTCACCTATACCAATAAAATTCCATTCAGGAATTTGAATCCCTAAGACTATCAATCAAGCTTTCGCCTACTGTCGCGTCTACTGACATGAATATGCATGAAAAGTTCGCTGCAGCTTTTAAATGCAATTGGACTAGGAAGACACCTAGACTCACCCTGACAATGCACAACCTAGGCCACTCTATTCGCCACCTCAACTAGAAGCCTGTCAGGAGCCGCTCCTTGATCGGGTCTCTGCCCCGGCGACCACTCCCCGCCCTCCTCATTTCTTGGTGCGAACAGTTGTCCTAAGTTACCCACGGCCAGAGAGAATCCCACTCCACGTGTCCCATACCACGCTTCATTGCAGTTTTTAGACGTCCCGTCAGACCTGTCCCATACCAGGCTGACGGTTACCCAACCCAATAAAATATGATGCATGCGCTTTTCAAATCCTCAAATCTTTATTTTAAATCAACTTCATTTTAAACCAGTTTTCCTTTTGATGCAGAAATCGTGCAATGCATGATGGTCAAGCAGCGCGCAACAGCCGACTAGGCATACAAACACATGCAGTATCTAGCAGTCTAACCACTCAGCAATCAGCACTCAAGCACCCAACTCATGGGGTTCAGCTTTAGAACCTTACCTCAGGTCCTGACGCATCTGCAGATTAGTTCAAAACATCATAGTCTATAGTCATACTAGACTAATCGTCTAACTCTGCAAGCACATGCGCCAATCAATTCATGCATTCTACCCTTCCTAATCCTTAGGTCTAGGGTCTGTCTATCTAACTACCCCAAATTCATCAGCCTTATCACTCCAGATCCTCGAACGGTCTCGTATCGAGCTGACCTTGCTCTGATACCACTCGAACGGGGATGTCACGCCCCGAGCCCCAATCGAGCCCGCGACACCCCTGTTCATACACAACGACGAAACCCTGCGTACACCTGGCCTACGAGTAGCGACGGCCCAGGATGCTCATCGCGGCCAAGCGACGCTAGCGCGAACTACAACAATCTAAAACTGCGGAAGCGTGCCTTCTAAACATGCATACATACATAAGAAGGTGGGGTAGCATGAAAAGACAAGAACACTTTTACAAAAGGCGAATTCACAACATATATATATACATAAGCGTTAGATACAGACCCCAAAAGAAAACCTCGCTATGGTCAAGCTATCTACGCTCTCTCAAAAGACTAGACCAGTACAGCATCTCTCAATCCATCTCGAACTCCTCCTCGGGATCCTCCTCGGGGTCCTCCTCTGGGTCCTCCTCTGGATCCTCCTCGGGGTCCTCCTCATCTGTGTCCATCGCGTCACCCTCCTCGTGACCATCTATCTCGGATCGTCCAGGTGACGGCATCTCCTGCAGTGGGTCGGGGTCGACCACCTCGCCTCCATACTCTGCTGGCTGCAGCAAGATCGGGTCGTCCTCCATGGGGATCGGGGAGTCTCTCTGAGGTCCCTCGAAGCCATACAGGCCCTCTCTAAACCAGGCCTCGTACCTATGGGGAACAAGATAGGGTCCACCCTGATCTACTAAAACGGTGGTCACATGCCTATGCCACAGAGTGGCGTGCATATCAAAATGGAGGGTAATCTCGGTGTCCATCTGCACTGGCAGTCCAAAAAGCATCGGCGGTGCAGCCATCACGGGTGACCTGGATCTGTAAAAGAAGGGCAACCACCGCCCATGAGTCGAAACTCAATAAGCTCACCACTAATCCTAACGCAGGATAGCGTATACTAGTGGGGTCGGTCCTATCCGACGGACTAGGTTCACGGTCCAGGGTTCAGACACTCTCAGTCTCCTCAGTACCAGACCCCAACATGATTAACAGACGTGCAAATTATCATAACACAGTTCATATCATACAGACGGGCACAAGAGATATCAATCAGATGCCATATGCAATGCTACAGGCCTCAACCGGCCATATCGGATCCCAATGGATCATGCTCAGGCCTCAATCGGCCATAACGGGTCCCAATAGACCATGCCCATCTGTCACTCCAAATCCCATCAGGGCTCACCCAACAGTGCCCTACGGCAATTACCACACTGCGTCTCGAACGCCTTACGTTGGTCTCCCTTTTCTCTCCATTTCCCCTCTGGGCACATTCTCACGTCACAACTCTGGTGACTCATGCCATGCTCTCAATGAATGCGGGGCCCACATGATTGCAATCAGTCAATCAAACACAGAGCATGCATGATATGGCATATGCACAGTACAGAACGCATCAAGCAACCATCAAAGTCTCATGTGCACGTCATGCCAGCCATAAGAAATCAAAGGCCCACGCACAATCCCCTAGCCAGACAGCCTCAATAGGTATCCCATATTAATTCTCGGGTCAAACCCATAACGATAGGAATCTCACCTCAGCGGCCTTAACAACTCGGCCTAAACCCAATCACCCATGCTAGTCCCCTGGGAGTTATTAACCCACGACTAATGATTCAATGATTAAACAGTCCCTCAGGTGTGTTTGAATTAGGCTTAACTTGGTTTAAGGCCCAATTAAAGGATTCGAGTTCGAATGGGCCTAATGCCTGACCTGAGGCCCAAGGCCCATATGGGTGAATAAGTTCATTAAGGTAAGTCGGCCCATCATAAGGTTTAAAGCCCATTAGTCAAGTTGGGCCCATTAGGATTTAAGGTTGAATGAAATGGGTTAGGCCCATTAGATTAAGTTGGGCTTAATAATTTCAGTTGGGCCCTAATAGTAACCAAGGCCCATTAATTAAACTTGAGCCCATTAATTAAATCTTAAGTCCATTATGAAATTTAGGCCCAATTAGATTAATTTCGTGTAGGGCCCAAGCCCATTTTAAAGGATTAACCAATTAAGCCCATTTAGCCCATTTTAGGCCCATTTAGTCATTCTAGGCCCATATACATTAATGAGCCTCATCTTTTAATGTTCCAAACCATCATTGGGCCCATTCAATTGTAATTTTCGTCCATTATAAGCCCATTAACCCAATTAGGTTCAATTAGGTTCATTTAGGCCCAATTGAGTTAGAATTTAGTTCCAAGGCCCATTATAAACTTAGGCCCATCAAACCTCACGCCAACCCACTCCATTCAGCCCATCTAACATTTCAAGGCCCAAACATGTTCAAGAGCCCACACGTTCGGCCCATTATGCTAGCAACAAAATCCAAAGCCCAACTAGCTTAATCAACACATTATCCACTAATCACTATAATTAACCACTAATCCACACAACCACACATGCATACAACTAGCCTAGGTTGAGATTAGTGAATAAGCTTACCTAGTGGGCGGTGGTGACGACGGCGACGACGGGGAGGACGGGGACGGCCTCGGCCTACGGCCGAGAGAACGAGAGGGTTGGTTCGGTCAAATGGGGTCCCACGGCCATGGAATGAAGTGAAGGAGGGCCATGAAGACTTACCAAGGCGGGAGGGTGGTCGGTGACGACGGGGCAAGGCGACGACGGCCGACGACGACGACGGACGGGGGGTGCTCGGACCGAGAGAGAGAAGAGAGAGGGTAGGTCGGGGACGGCTCCAAGGTGGCTTTCATGCCACGAGAGACAAGGGACGGGGAGAGAGGCTTACCGTGAGGTGGAGAGACCGGACGGTGAAGGTGGCCGGCGGAGTTGGGCGGACGGTGGCGTTCCACGGGCGGCCGACGGACGAGAGGGAGAGGCCGAGAGAGAGAGAGGTTTCGGGAGGGAGAGGGGAAGGTGGAAGAGAGAGAGAGGCGGCCCGAAATGAGTGAAGGTAGAGAGAGGAGAGAAGATTATATTGGTATAAAAGACAAATGGTAAGTGAGTGAGTGGAGTGGTTTATGGGATAGGGGAAGGAGAAA
>JAGVVM010016861.1:0-10203 GCA_019149425.1 Psidium friedrichsthalianum
AGACACGTATAGGCTGTTCCTGGTAGTTGTGTGGTCAAATATGTCGGGGGGTTGGTCAAGTTAGAGTTTCATCTATGTAGTGTGAGGGCAAGACATTTCGGTTGGGGGGGGGGGTGGGTGTTGTCATAGAGGGGAAAACTATTTAAGTTTAAGGGGTGGGGGTGTAGTGGTGGGAGACTAGGAAAAGTCGAGTATGTTATGTGACTAGTAGATGTATGTTAAATTTAATCTGAAGTATGTGGTTCCCATCTTCCATTGGGTTTTTGGTTGGTTGTATCAGCCTGGTTTCTTTTCTCGTGTTTTGATTCTATGTTTTTTTCATCGTGCTGTTTTGGGTTAGGTATTTATCTTTTATAAGATATTACCTCAATGTTCGGAGTGATCATAAGAGAGATAAGATGAATTAACATTATAAAATTACAATAGGGAGTATAAAGTGTTAGGGGGGAAAGAAAGGCAAGAGGGTGGGGGCGAAGGGTCAACTAGTGTGGAGGGAAAATAGGGGGACGAGATGTTGAGAATGGAAAAAAGGCCAGCGAAGCATGGTAAGAGAAACAATAGTAAGGAAAGGCAAATGGGTAACAATAAACAAGACATTCATGAAAATTCATGTCAACTAAATAACAAAGAATTACCTAGAATTCGAAAAATTCTCTAAGCTCAATGGACTAAAACGAAAGAATAACTAATAAAGATCATAATACAAAAAAAAATCAATTATCGAAAAAAAATCAAAATGACGAATGATAAATGTAACCGAAAAGAAGAAGGGGTGCAAAATAATCAAAATTGCACATGAGTCATATGGAAATCCAATAATTTATCCTCCTCAACTGTATCGGATAGCTCAGTGGTAGGAGGAAGTTTTTGATTGGATGGGCGGATAAAGCTTCGGATGGATTTGTGGATTTTGCAGGGATAGTGTTTCTGAACAGACAAGACAAGTATAAGAGTATGGTTAAAAGTAGAGATTAATGTCACACACATTAATAAATAATATTTTCATAAAAATTATCGCCATAAAACCACATTAAAAACCAAATAATGGCGAGTCAAAAATAATAAGGGTGTAAGAAGGAGAAAGTCCCATGTTGATGTGAATAGTGTTTTGTTCGTTATGGATCCGCATTTCGATGGTTGATCATGGCTAAAATGTATTTGGGGGGGTTAGGTAGTTGTGTGTAATTTTATTTTTTTTTTTGTTTAGTTTGGGATGAGTAATGTTAATTTAATTGGTGATTTGAGTATAGAGATGCTTAATAGAGTTTATGTAGTACAAGTTTTTTAGCTGTGATTTCTATTGTTTGGTTATGTGGGGTTCATTTGTTGGCGGATTTGTTGTTAGTGTGTTATTATTATAGGGGTATGAAGATACATATATGATGAGAAAAAATGAGGGGTCAAGTAATAAATAATCAAAAATAAAGTAATAAAAAATAAAAAATTCAAAATAGATAATAATAAAGAATAAGGGGACAAGGTGGGAAAATAGTGGTGCAATTACAGAGGGGAGACTGGGGGATTCCTAATCATAAAGGGGTGGGTCAGTAAGGGGGCGGAAGGATGGGTGGCGAGAGCGAAGGAAAGGAGAGGGGGAGAGGTTGAAGGCATGGGGGGTGGGGAAACACGCATGTGGTTGCAAAAGCGATGTGGCACGGGTGGGGGGGGGGGGGGGGGGGGGGGGGGGGGGGGGGGGGGGGGGGGGGGGGGGGGGGGGGGGGGGGGGGGGGGGGGGGGGGGAGGGGGGGGGGGGGGGGGGGGGGGGGGGAAAGGGAATTGGGGGGGGGGTTTGGCAATAGCGAAATGGGGAGAGAGGTTACGTGAGAATTGAGAAAAGTGGGATAGGAGGAGGAATGATGAAATTTAAATCAATACTTGTGTGTGTTGGTTGCTCGTCATTTTGTATCTCATTATAGTTTTAACTTATTTTTTTAATTTTAATCAAAGTAACACTTCGTTTATAATCTGAGTAATTTGGGGTAAACGCTATATAATATCTTTACTGTGTGTTTAATTTAAAAAATAAGTATAAAGAGAAAGTACCTCAAAACTTTTACCGCACTTGTCTTATTCGACTTTTATCTCTGAATCAATTTAAATTTGAAAAAACTAAATAAAGATGATATATCTCAAGATATAAATTTAACCATTTGACGTAAGTTTACTCCACACGTGCCGCTTAACTCATATATGTAATTGGCATGTGCATAAGTTGCGGAGAAAATTTGCCACATGGGATGCCATCGACCAGTACGTTCTAAACTATCGATTTGTTATCTTGAAACTTTATCTCTTTGGACTTATATGATAATCACAAATAAAGGTAGAATATCTTCAAATGACTTATATTATTCCAAAATTATCTGCTTCAACATTGATCTCTCATTAATTCCTAAGATGGGAAAAAGTGAGCAAACATAAGATATCTTGGACTACGTAATTTATCTATGCAATCACAAAATTTAAATTAAAAAGAGAAATATATCTTACTACATGAGTAATATTCACATTTTGAAATATAACCTTTTTCAGTTCAGTCATAAGTACATAATTTATCTAGTTTTAAGATTGAATTTCTCTAGGTTTACCTACTACAATATATTAATTTCTTAAACATCAGAAAAAAAATATCTTACTCAGATACAAATTTTATGGTTTATCTTTTTTCTCTTTTTTTCGCTTCCTCTAAAATTCACTTATCTGAAATAGCTTATTTCATTTAAAGCAAATCCATTTAATAGAAAATACAAAGAATTTTTTTTAACCAAAGTCCACTAAATTTGAAATTGATTTAGGAAATAAAAGATAAGAGAGAATTTCAATAGTTTTACTCAATTTTGGTTTCAATGGTACAATACAACAAATTAAACTCATGGATAATGAGAAAACGTCTCGAGTTTCGACTTAATTGAATGAAAATCATATTTAACGACTATGGTGTTAATAAAGGGTCCGAAGTGAACTTACTTCAAATTAAAAGTGGTCATGTTAATCTCAAATATGGGCCTGGAGTGAACATGGCCATTTTAAATAAGGGCCTCCCTTCCAATTTTTAATTTTTTTTAATTTTTTTTTTTCATTTCTTTTTTTTTTTTTGCTGTCGCTTGGGGCCTATGAGGGCCAAATCTTCAACGGCTGCTTCGAGGTAGCCTCACCCAAGGCAAGGGTCACCGCCTTGCAGAGGCCACCGGCAGAAAAGAAAGAAAGAATAGAAAAAGGAAACAAAAAAAAAAGAAAAAAAAGTAAATGACGAACATGCTCTTAGGTGAAGCCCTTATTTGAGACTGGCTTGGCCATTTCAGGCCCTTATTTGAAATAAGGTGTACTTCAGATCTTATTTGAGAAAATAATGACATATTTCAAGCATTTATTTGGAATATTCCCGTAATGTAATGCATCTTACCAATTTTTTTGCTTGTAATTTGGATGATAGATTGCACAATCTTTCTATCTTTCATTCTCGACACAAACCATCATACAAGTTACAATTTAGTGATGATACTCATAGTTGCATTGTCCATTTCAACAGGCTTTGCAGATTCAGGGACCTTGAAGAGTTGGATATCAGTGGAAATCAATTTCGGGGTCCTCTTCCTTCATGCTTATGCAATATGACCTCGCTCCGTGTGCTTGATGTGGCAGATAACAATTTCAGCGGGGTCATTCCTTACGTCTATTCTCTAAAGTCACTTGAATATATTGCGCTCTCTGGAAATGCTTTTGAAGGCTCACTCTCGCTCGCTTCCCTGGCTAATAATTCTAAACTGGAGGAATTCTTCCTCCTCGACAACCGTAATCGCCTGGAAGTAGACACGGAAGAGCCCACCTGGTTCCCTTTGTTTCAATTGAAGGTGTTTGGTCTATCAAACTGTGTGCTCGGCAAAGATGCAACCAACTTTCTGAAAGAACAACATGAATTGGTAGCTATTCAGCTCAGCGACTGTGGAATGACAGGAGATTTCCCAAATTGGCTGTTGGACAACAACGTGAAACTAGGATTGTTGACCTCAGAGGCAGCAATTTTTCAGGTGCTTTCATTTGCCTTCCAATGTGACTCTTGTCAGTATGTGGTGGTTCGATGTGTCGGCTAACATTATCGAAGGAGAGGTTCCATCTTGGATCGGTTCTGTCCTCCCGAATTTGGCATATTTAAATTTGTCAAACAACTTATTGAAGGGTAGAATCCCTCCCTCAATTGGCAATATGAAAACTGACAACATTGGACTTGTCGAATAATGGTTTCACAGGAGAGATACCGGAGATACTGGCTAAAGATTGTAAGTCACTTTCTATGATGAAATTGACGGGCAACAATTTGCAAGGCCCAATGCTACCAAGATATGCTAACTTGACAGCTTTGGCATTTTTGTATCTGGATAGGAATCGTTTCACAGGGGACATATCACCCGGTATATTAAACAGCAAGCAGTTGCACATTTTGGACGCGAGTCATAATTTCCTATCTGGAACACTTCCCAATTGGATTGGAGATATGAAAAGTTTGACTGGGCTTATGCTGTCGAATAATTCATTGGGAGGTCCTTTACCATCGTGCTTCTGCAACTTACATAATCTTGATCGTTTAGACCTTTCGAGAAACAACCTTGGGTCAAACATACCCCCCTGTGCCAATTTTACATTTACGATGAGGTTCTTGCATTTAGCAAACGACATGCTTGCTGGGCATTTTCCTGTGTTTCTTTCTGGATTTTCATCAATTGTCATATTGGATCTTAGACACAATGCATTGTCAGGTGAGGTCCCCACCTGGATTGGCTCACTTTGGAACTTGAAGGTTCTTCTACTGCAAGGGAACAATTTTGAAGGTTCAATCCCTTTAGGTCTCTGTCTGCTGAAAAATATAAGCATATTGGATCTCTCCAATAATAATTTTTCTGGAAAAATTCCTTCTTGTTTGGAAGATTTGACATTTGGAAACTATGGGCTACCTGCGCAAAAATTTCGTTCATCAGGTTGGATTTTCTGTGGACCACCTGAAGAAGTATACTTCATGACAAAGAGTAGGTTGGAATCTTATAAGGGCAAAATTTTACTCCTCATGTCAGGAATGGATCTCTCGCAGAACAATTTGACGGGCATTATTCCTCCGGAGGTCGGCTACTTAAGTGAACTTCGAGCATTGAACCTCTCACACAATCATTTGACAGGATCGGTCCCGGAGACATTTTCCAATCTAAAGAGCATAGAGAGCTTGGATCTGTCCTATAACAACTTAACCGGTCCCATGCCTCCACAACTGACAGAGCTCTACGCGCTGTCAGATTTTAGTGTGGCTCACAACAACTTGTCAGGCAGGACACCAGAACCAAAAAGTCAATTTGGAACTTTTGGTGAAGCAAGTTATGAAGGTAACCCTCTTCTTTGTGGACCACCATTAACAAGCTGTGACGACTCAAATCAAGAACAGGGGACACCGCCATCTTTTTATCATACCGGGGAGGATGACTCCTGGAGAGAAGCATTTTTGTGGAGTTTTGCAGGATCATATGTCGTAGCATTCCTTGGGGTGGTTCTTTTTCTCTACCTACACCCGTACTACCGGCATGTGCTGTTCAGGCTTGTTCGTAAGCTTATCCCGTCATTTCCTCTAGTAGAGATTGTTCTTCTAAGCATTTTGTGATGGAAAATATGAAGAAACAATGGAGAACGTTTACTTAATAGGACTGTAAGCATTTAAGTCTATTATGCATTTCGAACGCCTGACTCCTAGGGCTAAATTGATAGCCCTGGAAGAAACAGAGCACATAATGCTAAGCTACACATATTACAGATACTGAATCAGGCAATGACACAATGCAACAGTTAAACATAAAAAGATGGGGTATTTTTGCTAGTGCTGTGCATATGGAGTCCAATGGTGTTGAGATTGGCCACTGCGAACAATGTGAATCTTGTCAAGCTAAAACTCACTGGCAACAACTTGTCGGGTGCTTTTCGTTTGTCCTCCACGTCCAATCTTGTTCATATGTGTTTACTCGATGCATCTGCTAATATGATCGAAGGAGCGCTTCTGTCTCATATCTATTCCATCCTTGCAAATTTGTAGTGCCTGAACCTGTCATCGATAGGAGGTAAAATCCCTCCTTTGATAGGCTATATGAAATTGTTGACGAGCTCAACACATCGGGGAGATGCCAGAGCCACTGGCCATAGGTTGTATCTCACAATCTGTACTAGAACTGTCCGGCAACAACTTGCGTGGCCGAATGCTACCAAAAACTACTAACTTGACAAGGTTGAAATACTTGTATCTGGATGGCAATGAATTCACTGAAGCTATATCACCCAGCATATCAGCTAAGCAAAAATTTGTTGTCCGGACCAATTCCAAAATTGAATATCATTCAACTTCTGGAATTTCTGATATTGTTAGGAAACTTATTAAATGGTCCTTTACCATTGAGCTTCTGCAAATTGAAAAGTTTCATTTTTTGGACCTTTGGACTAACAAATCTTGGTCCAAATACATGCCACTGTCCCAATGTTACATTTATGTGGTTCTTGCATCTACAAAGTGATAAGCTTACTGGGCCTTTTCCTGAGTTTGTTTCTAAGCTTCGTCCATCGTCACATCGGATCTACGGAAAATGCACGGACCAGTTTGCTTTGGAAGTTACATTTTCTTCCAAAAAACCCCTTTGAAGGTTCAATCCCTCTATCTCTTTGTCGGTTGACGAAGATGAGCATACTGAATCTCACTAGCAATTTTTGGAGAAGTTCGTTCTTGTGTGGAAGATTTGACATTTGGAAATGGTGGGTTATCTAATAGCACATTCGATACGTTGAGTGACAATGCTGAGTATTGACAGCTCTACCAGTACCAGGCAAAACTCAGCTTACAGTTTCTCCGTGATGGTAGGGATACAAGTGCTTTTTCGGATGAACTAGAAGAAGTGACCTTTCATGTGAAAGAATGGGTTGGAATCTTAATAGCCGCAACATTCTGGAAACATGTCTGGAATGGATCTCTTGCAGAATAATTTGATGGCCTCTCCTCTTCTTTTTGAGAAATCGGTTATTTGTTAGATATTAGACAGCTTGGACCTTTCCTACAACAAGTTAACTGGTCCGATTCCTCGGCAACTAACAGATCTATACACACTTCCAGTAGGCAAGACACTCGACAGAGAATCAATTCAGAACTTTCGATGCGGCAAGTTATGAAGGTAACCCTCTTCTCTATGGACCACCGTTAACAAGTTGTAATAGCTCAAATGACGGACACCGACAACTGCCAACAAAGGAAGAGAGATGAGCCCTGGAAAGATGCCTTCTACTAGAGTTTCGTAGGATCGTATGTGGTGGCATTCGTCGGGGTCATCATTTTTCTTCACCACCGTTTTTCTCTACTTAAACTCCTACCATCTCAACTTAGAGTTCAGTTTCAAAGTAAGTAATTCCAATGTTCATGAGCAGATCTCGTGCTTACAAGCATTTTAAACATCTTGAGTATCCACTATGCATGTTGAACTGTTGGATCGTCATATTGTCCGTCTTTTCCTATAAATTTGGATATGATTATCATCACATTTCCTTTTGGCTGTGAACTGAAGGAAAGATCGTTGTGGTCACAGATACGATAATCATAAATAAGGAGTAGTAGTCCTACAATCACACATATGACATTGTAAATCTTGAAGCGGGCTCAACTCAAAAGATCAACTGTATAGAGTTGGAAAATGGGAAAAATATGACAAATACAATGAGCATTCCATTTCTTTACACCACGAACCCCCATCGCTTGCACCGGCTTAATCCGAATGAATCGAATTTTAACAGATTTTAAGTATTGTTGCACAGTTTTACCTGTAATGTAAGACATTGCCCTGATTCAGGATATGATCATATAGGTCTAGAATTGCAAGCGAGTGCTCCTCAATTTATGGAGCTGTGAGAAGTTGGTGGAGACAACGGAGAATCTTGGCAACCCGCGCGGTTGGCCTGTGGTGCCAGTGGCACTATCTTAGGGCCTATACTTGTGACTCTGAAGTCGTCGTGTCCGAACACTCACATTGCCAATTTTTTGATTGCGTGTGAACTTGACAGACAGGAGGGCATTGCGGTCTTGCCATTGAAGGTGGTCGCACAACTGCCCGCTCCACAACCGCTGCAAATAGAATTATCGTCAAGAGCACAAGTGACTGAGCCTCCATCAATTTCCCCGTGCGGATGAATGGTTTAGAAGGGGGAGTTATGAACTGGAATGGCGATAGCATGCAGTTTTGAGATGAGATACTTTGTATGGTTAAATAAGTCCAAGTTCACTTTAGTACGTCAAAGCATGTTCAGAGCCAAACTTTTTGGGGATCAGTGACAATTTTTGATCTCCGCCATGCATTTGTAGTCAACTCATTTCCGAGTTCTCAAAATGATTTCCATTTTTCATGATCAGAAAATCTATATGTCACGCCCCGAACCTCCACGAAGCGCGCGACACCTGCGCAACGACGGTCGATACATGCGACATCCCAGACTATCGCCGACCTGAAACCTTAATATCCAATTTTTGCGCTAGCGGAAGCGATACCTTACCCTTGACAACAAATGAGCAAGGCTAGCCCCCATAACACCTCATATATTACACATTCTCAGCTCCATATTTACATGAATCTCAGTTTTACAAATATTAACAACAACAACCAACCCAGGCGACCACATTCCTCAGCAACTACCGATTCTCCATCAATTGCCCTTGCCAACTGGGTACTCGCCACCTGGATATCAAATCTTGTGGTATCCCTGCCATGCTTATGTCCTAGGGACGGAAAGGTGGGGGAAATCACCGTGAGAACACATCTCAGTAAGCTCACCCCTAATCTCGCTCAGGATATTACATACCCTCGGATTCAACTCTAACATGCTCTTCTAGATGCTCGAGTCACGGTAATAGGAACAGGGCAAGCGAGAAATAGCTCATCATCGAAATAATCAGGCAATCCCAATAATTCATATCTACATAGAGATCAACAATGCAAATGCGTGCACATGCCATGCTTAAATTCCAGTCTCGGCTCTCTAGCCAACTCGACCCGCGTTAAACGCATCCGATCCGTGCCCTTTTCGCACTAAAATATGCATTTTAGGCCCATGAAATCTCAATAATTGACCTAAATACGAATGGACAGCATGTGAACACTATTCTAAGCTCGTGAACAGTTCTCAGGGTGTCGTGAACAGTGATTTCAAAACACTATTTGGCCCGTTTTTACTCTAAATCTCCCAAAAATCCATTTTTCAGTACCCCGAACCTCACGGGACCCACACCAATCACCACCAAAAGCTTGTATCCAGCCAAGACAGCAATATACCAAGTCAAATAATATACCACAGCCTCGTCACAGAATCGATTTCCACAAAAATCGTCAAATCAGTCAATTTTTCTATACCGATCTACCTCGGATCACACCCTAGAGTCTATCCAAGAATCATCTAACATCCTACTCGGGTTTAGAGGGTCGTCTTACCTCAACGAGGCTGATTCGAAGCCGGATGGGCGACAGAACAACGAACGGCCCGACGACGGCGCGAAATCCGGCAAAACCCAAGGAAGCCAAGGCTGTTCAAGGGCCGAATGGAATGGTTCACAAGCTGAAAATCAAATATTTTCACATGAAAATGAGCTCTAGGGGTCGCTGGGGTCAACATATTTCAATATGAGCCATATATGAAATTCGGGTAACAAAAGACTGGTTCGTCGACCGAAACGCCAAAGCAGATTTGGAAGGTCGAAAACCTCCGATCGAAGTGATTCAAGTTGGAATAGAACCACAAGACATTGAAATACAACATACCAAAAATTGCGATATCCAACGGTCGGATTTTCGTCGGCGGCCAGTTGAAGTTGGCAGCAAAACTGGGATCAGCCTGTGCAGGGTCCGGTTTTGGCTCTGTTGAGGGGGTTCCAGGGCTCATCTTGAGCTGATTTTGGTGGAGAACTTCTAGAGAGATAGGTGAAGGTGAGGTTAAAAGGGCGTCTCAAACTGACGACGTTTGGGCAGCGAACGAGCGGCACAACGAGTGGCGGTTTTCCGGCGGCCAAAAACCAAGAGAGAAAACCAAGAGAGAGGGAGGGCCACGAAATTTCTGGGCATAGAGAGAGAGTGATCGCAATAATTGAAGAGAGAGAGAGAAAAATATCTTCAATTATTAGGGGTCACTATTCATTAGTTGACCGGCAATATT
>JAGVVM010016862.1:0-15844 GCA_019149425.1 Psidium friedrichsthalianum
TTGTTGTTCACATCGCCTTACAACGAGTCTTATATGCTATTTTATATTCATATGATTTCTCTTCACTTTATCATTAAAGTTTTTGGATTGGACTTTTTAACATGGTATCAGAGACAGTATATATGCATAGTGGGCCCACCCCTTATTTTCACGTGCCGCTCGTAATCCGACTTACAACACGTGCGAGAGGGTGCTTGCACGTGAGGAGGGGTATTGAAGTTGTTGTTGTCCTCCCATTGTCTTACAAAGAGTCTTATATGTTTTTTTATATTCATTAGTTTCCCTCCACCTATAAGTGGATCTAAAGTACTTTAGGTTCCTTAAGAATCTTAAATACATATGGTTGAAATTATGATATACATAGGGGTTGGCTTGTGAGTTTTTCAGGAGGTTGATGTGGAAAGCCAAGAGAAGGGGTTCCGGATAAACGTGTATTCGGAAAAGAACTGCCCAGGTTTGCTTGTTTCCATACTTGAAGCCTTTGAGGAGCTGGGGCTCAACGTTCTGGATGCTAGGGTTTCTTGTGCAGAGAATTTCCATTTAGAAGCAGTTGGAGGAGAAGTAAGAAATAGAATATTCCCAAATCTGAAGTGTCTCCATTTGTTCTTGACTTGATGTTCGATCCCACCATATACAAAAACTTGAAGTGAAATTAACTTCTCTATACCGTACAATCGCGGCGGAAAGATTTCTCTCACGTGCTTGATCTCATGAAAATTGCATTTGCTATAAGATGGATAGTTACTTGTATAAACTTATAGGCACAATTAACCAAAATAGACTGCTATTCTCACAGTAGATTAAAAACTGCCGCTTGATCATTTCTTAAACTTAATCATGCACACGTGGAGTTGGCTCATGTGAAAAATGCATTACCCCTCTTTATAATAATCATTGAAATGTATTGTCATGCTTATTTATCAAATTGACTTCGCGCCTTATTTCCCCCTCGCAACCATATTCCTTTTCTAGCTAACATGAAATGCGGTTCCTGATGGCGCGGTATGATTATCTACGCCATAGTGCGTCCCAATGTCGACCGAAAAAAATTAACTCTGAATTAGTTGCTTTAAGATGCATACATTGAAATAATTTCTTTGTTTATCTGCAAGAGTATATTTGTATCTTTCTTATGGGAATTTTAAGTGCAAATTACTGGCTACGTTTTGCAGGAAGATGGGCATGACAACATAGACGCTCAGGTGGTGAAGCAGGCAGTGTTGCAAGCTGTCAAGAAATGGAGCGACGAGCAAGAAGATTAATTGCACTTGAACCATCTGTGAATCTTCTCTCTCCCTCTTTCTCTTTTGCTTCCTCTTTGCTCTACTATGAAGCCAGCAGCACCCGTAGAAAAGAGAAAGACGGGGAGAGGAGGTAAGAAAAAAAAGAGGATTAAGATGCAACAATTGTAACAAAAATATCAGATGATAGGATGAGTTTGCAGTAGCCAAGAAAAGGTTTTTAGCGCATAATCAGGACAAAATTTGTTCAGTGATGATTCATGTTGATATGACAACTAGGCAATTATTTAATGCTACTAGAATGAAACAAATCAAGATGCAAAAGCTAAGTCATGCTTGTCATTGATAGTTCGTGTAATGAATGCTTAACAGCTGTTCAAGATTGGAACTGTCTGGGCCTCATTAGCTGCCAAAACGACGGACGTGATGGCAGGAAACATTTTGAAGAAAATTGACAAAATTTTTGGTAGAGGGGCTTTTCTGTTGGGACATTTTGAAAAATGGGGCAAGCACAGCTGCCCTCACATCAACTAGTTGAGACAAAAATGTAAATGTGATCTCGAATGTTTTAGAATGATAGATGTGATTATGTGCTTTTGATGATGTCTTGTCCTCGCTATGAGGCAATTATTTTACTTAGCACTGCTGTTAATTGAACTGTACATCATGAGTTAACTGTACAATCAGCAATTAATCAATGGTAGATGTTAAAGCATTTCGTATTGCTAAATTATGGGGTTTGTGCGGGCTTTGTACACATGATCTCCCTCTCTCCAATGAATATTTAAGCTTCTGGATCAGACTAATTTTTAATGGTGGAAAACCTCGGATTGGGCTCGTGTACATGATACGCAACTATTTAATCTGTTCGTGCACAAGTCGCCTTCATCACCGTTGATTTCGGATAGATAATTCCTAGCACCGTACTTATCCATATTAATAGCAAAGGAGGCGATTTGTTTAAGAAAAATTTATCATGTATTATTTATTTCTTTTTTACACAAGTCTTCCCTAACCCACAAATTTTCAATGTCAATTTAGTTCCTGGCCATAATCAATGTTTCATATGAACCTTTCTAACTGGCAATGACTTGAAAATCACGTAAAAGTGTATCACAATCTAGTCGTACTTGGCTATTTTTAAACCTCGATGGATATTTATCTAATAGTAGTTCAGTTACTAGTAGTGTGTTTCGGTTGATTTATGGAATTTTTCGGGAGCAAGGTTATTTTTATTATCATATGTGAATGTGCGCTAAGATCACTTTTAACCATCTCGATTTCATAAGCGGATGTAGTATTTCTGCAAGGAGCTCTTCGGTTGATGGCTAAAAGAAGTTTAGGCCAAAACCTTCATAAAAATAGTTTTCATTCCGTCGACCCTATTTGGTGGGGAGTCAACGTATTCCATGTATTGTGTGCATTGTTTGGGGAGTAACCAAGCATGAAAATCAGATCTTGGCCGATAATTCGAGTATTTCATTGAAAAAAGATTTTCTTCCATGGATTTTCTTCCATACTGGTAGATTATGTAGAGAGGTGAAAACTGTCAAAATACTGGCGGTTGAAGAAGTTACCAATGCTGGCATTGGACATGGTAGCGGTTGACCATTCTTCATGTTGCCTTTTTGCGATTTGAAGTTCGCTCCTATTTTAAACCGAATGCCTTTTTCACTTTTCTCTAACCTATAAACTCTTCGACCGAAAAAAAAAAACTGGTCAAACTCAAAATTTTCTTTAACCCAACAACGCGGATGAGCTTTTCTCTCCCTTCATGGGAGCTTCCTCCCTCGATTTCAAACTGAGAGTTGTTTCAACCTAGCTGTTGTGCTTCCATTCCTCCATCTCCTCCACCACCCCTCGTCTCTGTGATTCCACTCTCTCCGCGACACGCCCAAGAACTCTACCTGTTGTTGTTTCTCCTTCACTCGACAAGCGCCTAAGAACGTCCCTCCGCCATTGCGCCTTTTGGACCTCCATTACCTCCACCAACTCATGCTTCACCTCCCTCCGCTGCAGCAAAATTTGGGTCGTTGCCTTGTCGTTGTTCCTTCTCCATTGCTTGCTAGAAGTTTCCCGCTGGTGCTGAAACTGCTTGTTTAGAGAAAGAGTCTCCTGCTGGTGCTGAACACATGTTCAACAAAATGCTTGTTGGAAAAAGAGGTCAGGATTCTTCCTCAATTACTGGAAATCCCGGTGAAACTGACTGAGGAATCTGCTGGTTGGGCTTTGGAGGCTAACCCTAATAAGCCACCAAGGAGAATGAATGTCCTATGTTGGAATTGTCAAGGGTTGGGTACTCCCTTGACAATTCAAGAACTAAGAGCGCTTGTGGCTCAATTCAAGCCTACTGTGGTGTTCCTAATGGAGACAAAAAAAAAAAATAGAGAATTGTTTGTGCAAAGGATTAAAAGAAGTTTGAATTTTCAGAATCATAGGGTTATTAATCCCTCGAGATCTGCTGGTGGCTTGGCTGTGATGTGGGATGAGAGAGCTGAAATCACCTTTCACTCATACTCAGAATGTTTCCTGGACTTAAACTGCAAAGAAGTGGCTAATGAGAAAAAGATGAGGATCACTTTTGTTCAAGCTCGGTACATTTTTCAGAAAAGAATTCAGCTCTGGGTGGAAATCCATAGTATTCGAGAACCAAATGAGATGCCTTGGGTTTGTTTGGGAAATTTTAATGAAGTTCTGAATTATCGGGAGAAGGAAGGGAGACGTATGGCCGAAAACTACAGAATTTCAGCCTCTCGAGACTTTCTAGAAAATTGTTCTCTCATTGATGTTGATAGCCAAGGTTGTGCCTTCACCTGGTCAAATAAAAGAGAAGGGGATGAAAATATACGGGAGCGTCTTGATAGGGCCTTATGCAACCTTGACTGGAGAGTGATATATCCTGAAGCTGAAGTATTTGCACTCCCGACAATGGGGTCTGACCATAGCCTCCTCTTATTGACTTTGCAACCCGACAAAGTGAAAAGAAAGAGAGATTTTAAATTTGAAGCCTTTTGGTTTGAAAATGAAGAATGCTGAGAATTATCAATGAAGCCTGGAATGCTCCTTGTATGACCGAGAGGGATTTAACGCAGAAGCTCAAGGCTGTGACAAAGGCCCTATCACCATGGAGCAAAAAAATCTTCAGGAATGGGAACCAAAAGGTTCCACTCTTAAAACTAGAACTTCAACAGCTCGTGAACAATAAAAATGGACCTTATGAAAAGGAAATAGAAAAGAAAATCCTAGGTGAAATAGAAGGGATTTGGAGACAAGAGGAGATGTACTGGGGACTTAGGTCTCAGATAAGCTGGAATAACTGGGGAGACAAAAATACAAAAAATTTCCATGGGACAACAATCCAACAGAGACAAAGAAATAAGAGGGCCCGCTATGAGCTGGATTCTTGAACTAGATTTGATTATACAAGAGGTATTGAGCGTCTTTAGTGGATCGTTTAGATCTGATGGTCAAAGGAATGTCTCTCCCGTCCTTGAACAGTGCCCCAAGGTGGTGGATGAGGATATGAACTCCATTTTGCTTGCTGGTGCAACTATGGAAGAAGTAAGGACAACCATTTTCCAACTTGGGGTATTGTAGCCCTTGTACCTGATGGTTTAAATGGTTTATTCTACCAGAAAAATTGGGAAACTTTAAAGGCAAGCATCTACAAGGAAGTGCAAGAATTTTTCAAAACGCAGGTAAGGCAATCTACCCTCAATAGAACCCATATAACACTGATTCCAAAGATCCAGAACCCAGAAAAGCTGGAACAATACCGCCCCATAGGCTTATGCAATTTTGCCTACAAAATCATTGCAAAGATCTTGGCAAATAGACTCAAGCCCATGCTGCTAGGAATCATCGCCAAGGAGCAAAGTGCTTTTGTTGAAGGCAAACAAATACGGAACAACATTTTATTGTCCAAGAGATTCTACACCAACTTAGAATCAGAAAAAGAAAAAGAAAGTTCCAAGCGATCTTGAAACTTGACTTGACATGAAAAAAGCCTATGACCGTATAGAATGGGATTTCTTGGAAGTGTACTTAAAGAAATTTGGGTTTGCTGAGAAATGGGTTGGCTAGGTAATGCAGTATGTGACTACTGCCTCCTTTAGTGTCAAGATTAATATTAATGGAGAACCTCTTCCAGACTTCAAACCGTTTAGGGGAATAGGGCAAGACCCTCTTTTCCCTTACCTTTTCATCTTGGTAGCAAACGTGATGACTTTTCTCATGGGGAAAGCAATGACTGATGATGGGAGCTTCAAAGGCATCAAACTTAATAGAAAGTGCCCTACACTTTCCCACTTCTTTTTTCTAATGCTTCAATATTCTTTTTGGATAGGAAAGTTATGGCATGCCAAAATCTTGCTTTAATCCTAAACTAGTACTTCATGGCTTCGGGACAAGAGATAAATTTGAATAAATCAAGAATCTTTTATAGTAGGGACTGCCCCCAAAGTTTAGAAAGAAAATATGGCTGGGGAATTGAGGGTGCCTCTATCATTGATAAAATAGGGAAATATCTCGGGATTCCCTTGGATTGGGATAAGTCAAAGAAAGAGATTTCGCCTAGATTCTGAGTCGTGTCAATGCAAAACTGGAGGGATGGAAGGAAAAATTGCTCTTGAAAGCAGGGAAAGAGATTCTGGTCAAAACAGTAGTCTAGGCACTCCCCAAATATGCAAGGTCAGTTTTTAAAATTCCCATTTCAGTTTGCAAAGCGGTAGAGCAAAAGGTTGCCAAATTCTGGTGGAAAACAAGTGAGAAAAGAGTAGGCATCCATTTGGGGGGGGGGGGAAGAAGAAGAAGAAACAAGCATGGTGCTTAAACAACAAGCCAACACCTCTATGGGGCCTTTTGTTTAAAGGACTTTACATTTGTGGCATGCCAGGAAGGGTCAGAGACCATCTTGGGGCTGGCAATGCCTCATGGTGGGAAGAGATGCTATCCTCCCTTTAGTATTATGGGCAGTAAGAAGTGGAACAGAAATCATAACCAGAAAGGATAAATGGCTAAAAAAAAAGAGTGTTCTATGGCCCTGCAAAGAGCAATGAACCAAAACTGATATATGGCTTCATTCATCAAGAGGAATGCTAGTGGAAAGAAGCACTCATAAGGAAGCACTCTTAAGGGAGCACTTTGATGACTAGCTATCGCGACTCGATCGTGATCGGTTGATCTTTTTCAACTGGGGTAATGGATTACTAAGCTTTTGGATTAGGCTTAACTTGCCCTCTCAAGCCCATACCAAATTACGGCAGGTAATTGAGTTTTACCTTAATTTAGTCGGGTGATATGTGCATCAATATGTATGATTTCGGAGTCGTCAACGATCTTTGGGGAAGGTAGATCGGGAACCTCGTCGGGCGGTGGGAGAAGTTGTATGACTCAAACAAAACTAGGGAAAATAGGTTCAGGGACTTAGTTACGCATTGCTATTTTCGCCTTTGAGTACCAAAGTTCATTGATTTTCTAGATATGATTTTACGCAAACAATTTGAAGGGAGGTAGAATCTAGAATCTAGGAATTCATGCAAAGGAGAATGTCTAACCTACCAAACACAATCAGTAAAGTAAATGTGTGCAAATCAATGATCTAATGATGTGCGGATAAAACACATGAAAATCAACGTGACATCCTTATTATAGCCTTATAGGCTTACATAAGAGGCCATTAGAGGTTTGGATGGAGTTCAGGACAATTTGAAGGCGATTTGCCCATCAAGGGTAAAATTGTCAATTTGAGAAATGATTTATCCAAAGGGGAAAGTTTGTTATTTTTGAAAGGATTAGAAACCCAAATTTTGAAAATGTCATTGGCCAGTTGAATGTGTCTATTCCTCAATTTTTGAGATTTTTCAGAAATTTTTCTAGATTTTTCAAGACAATTTGTCCATGATGGGAAAATCATCATTTTAGGAAGAATCGAGAGCCAAAATCGCAAAATATTATTTTGGTCAGTTAAGGTGGATCGTTTCCCCTTTTTTGTGATTTTTGGAGTTTTTTTAAGAATCTTTCAGGACAATTTGCCCATAAAGGGAAAAATTGTTATTTTGGAAAGATCAGAAGGACAAAACCATCAAAAAATAGGATTGATCTATTAAAATGACCCATTTCCTAATTTTGAGGCTTGTGGAAATTTTGGAAATTTTTGAGATTTTTTTCCAATTTTCTAGGAATTTTTTATTAATTTTACATTTTTTTAATTTTTAATCATTTTCATTTTTTATTATTTCCATTTTTTAAATATTTTCGGAATGGGTCAGGTCGACCCGGCCCATGCCTCATGGGCACCCAGCTCGAACCATATGGATCTCGGGTTGGTTTAACCAAAAAAGCGCTGTATCTATTTTATTTTTTTTTGAATTTTTTGAATTTTTTATTGATTTTTCCAAATTTTAATCTATTTTCTAATCCTACAGCCGAGATTGAGACACGTGGCTAAACCACAGCTCTTCAATCCACCGATCGAATCTACGGTCAGGATTGGGCCGTTTGATCAAATAGATTTTTTTATTCAAAAATGAATTTTTAATTTTTAAAAGAGATTTTTAATTACATGTTTCATTTTGCATAGTCAGATGCTTAGGGCGCGCATGGTAACACTTCTCTACTAGAATTAACTTCTGATAGAGAAATGCATTTGAAGCGCGCATGATAACGCTTCTCTTTGTCAGCGACCGACGGCGGTAGCGACCGGCGGCGGCAGCGGCGACCGGCGGCAGCGGGCGACCGGCGGCAGCCGGTAGGGGCGGCGGCGGGCGGGCGGCGACCGGCGGCGGCGGCGGCGGGCGCGACCGGCGGCGGCAGCGGGCGGTCGCCGCGGCGCCGCCCGCCGCCGGTCGCGCGCCGCCGCGCCCGCCCGCTGCCGCCGCCGGTCGCCCGCCGCCGCCGCCGCCGGTCGCCGCCCGCCCGCCGCCGCCCCTACCGGCTGCCGCCGGTCGCCCGCTGCCGCCGGTCGCCGCTGCCGCCGCCGGTCGCTACCGCCGTCGGTCGCTGACAAAGAGAAGCGTTATCATGCGCGCTTCAAATGCATTTCTCTATCAGAAGTTAATTCTAGTAGAGAAGTGTTACCATGCGCGCCCTAAGCATCTGACTATGCAAAAATGAAACATGTAATTAAAAAATCTCTTTTAAAATTAAAAATTCATTTTTGAAAATAAAAAAATCTATTTGATCAAACGGCCCAATCCTGACCGTAGATTCGATCGGTGGATTGAAGAGCTGTGGTTTAGCCACGTGTCTCAATCTCGGCTGTAGGATTAGAAAATAGATTAAAATTTGGAAAATCAATAAAAAATTCAAAAATTCAAAAAAAATAAAATAGATACAGCGCTTTTTTGGTTAAACCAACCCGAGATCCATATGGTTCGAGCTGGGTGCCCATGAGGCATGGGCCGGGTCGACCTGACCCATTCCGAAAATATTTAAAAAATGGAAATAATAAAAAATGAAAATGATTAAAAATTAAAAAAATGTAAAATTAATAAAAAATTCCTAGAAAATTGGAAAAAAATCTCAAAAATTTCCAAAATTTCCACAAGCCTCAAAATTAGGAAATGGGTCATTTTAATAGATCAATCCTATTTTTTGATGGTTTTGTCCTTCTGATCTTTCCAAAATAACAATTTTTCCCTTTATGGGCAAATTGTCCTGAAAGATTCTTAAAAAACTCCAAAAATCACAAAAAAGGGGAAACGATCCACCTTAACTGACCAAAATAATATTTTGCGATTTTGGCTCTCGATTCTTCCTAAAATGATGATTTTCCCATCATGGACAAATTGTCTTTGAAAAATCTAGAAAAATTTCTGAAAAATCTCAAAAATTGAGGAATAGACACATTCAACTGGCCAATGACATTTTCAAAATTTTGGGTTTCTAATCCTTTCAAAAATAACAAACTTTCCCCTTTGGATAAATCATTTCTCAAATTGACAATTTTACCCTTGATGGGCAAATCGCCTTCAAATTGTCCTGAACTCCATCCAAACCTCTAATGGCCTCTTATGTAAGCCTATAAGGCTATAATAAGGATGTCACGTTGATTTTCATGTGTTTTATCCGCACATCATTAGATCATTGATTTGCACACATTTACTTTACTGATTGTGTTTGGTAGGTTAGACATTCTCCTTTGCATGAATTCCTAGATTCTAGATTCTACCTCCCTTCAAATTGTTTGCGTAAAATCATATCTAGAAAATCAATGAACTTTGGTACTCAAAGGCGAAAATAGCAATGCGTAACTAAGTCCCTGAACCTATTTTCCCTAGTTTTGTTTGAGTCATACAACTTCTCCCACCGCCCGACGAGGTTCCCGATCTACCTTCCCCAAAGATTGTTGACGACTCCGAAATCATACATATTGATGCACATATCACCCGACTAAATTAAGGTAAAACTCAATTACCTGCCGTAATTTGGTATGGGCTTGAGAGGGCAAGTTAAGCCTAATCCAAAAGCTTAGTAATCCATTACCCCAGTTGAAAAAGATCAACCGACCACGATCGAGTCGCGATAGCTAGTCATCAAAGTGCTCCCTTAAGAGTGCTTCCTTATGAGTGCTTCTTTCCACTAGCATTCCTCTTGATGAATGAAGCCATATATCAGTTTTGGTTCATTGCTCTTTGCAGGGCCATAGAACACTCTTTTTTTTTAGCCATTTATCCTTTCTGGTTATGATTTCTGTTCCACTTCTTACTGCCCATAATACTAAAGGGAGGATAGCATCTCTTCCCACCATGAGGCATTGCCAGCCCCAAGATGGTCCCTGACCCTTCCTGGCATGCCACAAATGTAAAGTCCTTTAAACAAAAGGCCCCATAGAGGTGTTGGCTTGTTGTTTAAGCACCATGCTTGTTTCTTCTTCTTCTTCCCCCCCCCCCAAATGGATGCCTACTCTTTTCTCACTTGTTTTCCACCAGAATTTGGCAACCTTTTGCTCTACCGCTTTGCAAACTGAAATGGGAATTTTAAAAACTGACCTTGCATATTTGGGGAGTGCCTAGACTACTGTTTTGACCAGAATCTCTTTCCCTGCTTTCAAGAGCAATTTTTCCTTCCATCCCTCCAGTTTTGCATTGACACGACTCAGAATCTAGGCGAAATCTCTTTCTTTGACTTATCCCAATCCAAGGGAATCCCGAGATATTTCCCTATTTTATCAATGATAGAGGCACCCTCAATTCCCGAGCCATATTTTCTTTCTAAACTTTGGGGCAGTCCCTACTATAAAAGATTCTTGATTTATTCAAATTTATCTCTTGTCCCGAAGCCATGAAGTACTAGTTTAGGATTAAAGCAAGATTTTGGCATGCCATAACTTTCCTATCCAAAAGAATATTGAAGCATTAGAAAAAGAAGTGGGAAAGTGTAGGGCACTTTCTATTAAGTTTGATGCCTTTGAAGCTCCCATCATCAGTCATTGCTTTCCCCATGAGAAAAGTCATCACGTTTGCTACCAAGATGAAAAGGTAATGGAAAAGAGGGCCTTGCCCTATTCCCCTAGACGGTTTGAAGTCTGGAAGGGGTTCTCCATTAATATTAATCTTGACACTAAAGGAGGCAGTAGTCACATACTGCATAACCTAGCCAACCCATTTCTCAGCAAACGCAAATTTCTTTAAGTACACTTCCAAGAAATCCCATTCTATACGGTCATAGGCTTTTTTCATGTCAAGTTTCAAGATCGCTTGGAACTTTCTTTTTCTTTTTCTGATTCTAAGTTGGTGTAGAATCTCTTGGACAATAAAATGTTGTTCCGTATTTGTTTGCCTTCAACAAAAGCACTTTGCTCCTTGGCGATGATTCCTAGCAGCATGGGCTTGAGTCTATTTGCCAAGATCTTTGCAATGATTTTGTAGGCAAAATTGCATAAGCCTATGGGGCGGTATTGTTCCAGCTTTTCTGGGTTCTGGATCTTTGGAATCAGTGTTATATGGGTTCTATTGAGGGTAGATTGCATTACCTGCGTTTTGAAAAATTCTTGCACTTCCTTGTAGATGCTTGCCTTTAAAGTTTCCCAATTTTTCTGGTAGAATAAACCATTTAAACCATCAGGTCCAAGGGCTACAATACCCCAAGTTGGAAAATGGTTGTCCTTACTTCTTCCATAGTTGCACCAGCAAGCAAATGGAGTTCATATCCTCATCCACCACCTTGGGGCACTGTTCAAGGACGGGAGAGACATTCTTTTGACCATCAGATCTAAACGATCCACTAAAGAAGCTCAATACCTCTTGTATAATCAAATCTAGTTCAAGAATCCAGCTCATAGCAGGCCCTCTTATTTCTTTGTCTCTGTTGGATTGTTGTCCCATGGAAATTTTTTGTATTTTTGTCTCCCCATTTATTCCAGCTTATCTGAGACCTAAGTCCCCAGTACATCTCCTCTTGTCTCCAAATCCCTTCTATTTCACCTAGGATTTTCTTTTCTATTTCCTTTTCATAAGGTCCATTTTTATTGTTCACGAGCTGTTGAAGTTCTAGTTTTAAGAGTTGAACCTTTTGGTTCCCATTCCTGAAGATTTTTTTGCTCCATAGTGATAGGGCCTTTGTCACAGCCTTGAGCTTCTGCGTTAAATCCCTCTCGGTCAGACAAGGAGCATTCCAGGCTTCATTGATAACTTCTCTGCATTCTTCATTTTCAAACCAAAAGGCTTCAAATTTAAAATCTCTCTTTCTTTTCACTTTGTCGGGTTGCAAAGTCAATAAGAGGAGGCTATGGTCAGACCCTATTGTCGGGAGTGCAAATACTTCAGCTTCAGGATATATCACTCTCCAGTCAAGGTTGCATAAGGCCCTATCAAGACGCTCCCGTATATTTTCATCCCCTTCTCTTTTATTTGACCAGGTGAAGGCACAACCTTGGCTATCAACATCAATGAGAGAACAATTTTCTAGAAAGTCTCGAGAGGCTGAAATTCTGTAGTTTTCGGCCATACGTCTCCCTTCCTTCTCCCGATAATTCAGAACTTCATTAAAATCTCCCAAACAAACCCAAGGCATCTCATTTGGTTCTCGAATACTATGGATTTCCTCCCAGAGCTGAATTCTTTTCTGAAAAATGTACCGAGCATGAACAAAAGTGATCCTCATCTTCTTCTCATTAGCCACTTCTTTGCAGTTTAAGTCCAGGAAACATTCTGAGTATGAGTGAAAGGTGATTTCAGCTCTCTCATCCCACATCACAGCCAAGCCACCAGCAGATCTCGAGGGATTAATAACCCTATGATTCTGAAAATTCAAACTTCTTTTAATCCTTTGCACAAACAATTCTCTATTTTTTTTTTGTCTCTATTAGGAACACCACAGTAGGCTTGAATTGAGCCACAAGGGCTCTTAGTTCTTGAATTGTCAAGGGTGTACCCAACCCTTGACAATTCCAACATAGGACATTCATTCTCCTTGGTGGTTTATTAGGGTTAGCCTCCAAAGCCCAACCAGCAGATTCCTCAGTCAGTTTCACCGGTATTTCCAGTAATTGAGGAAGAATCCTGACCTCTTTCTCCAACAAGCATTTTGTTGAACATGTGTTTCAGCACCAGCAGGAGACTCTTTCTCTAAACAAGCATTTTTCAGCACCAGCGGGAAACTTCTAGCAAGCAATGGAGAAGGAACAACGACAAGGCAACGACCCAAATTTTGCTGCAGCGGAGGGAGGTGAAGCATGAGTTGGTGGAGGTCATGGAGGTCCAAAGGCGCAATGGCGGGGGGACGTTCTTAGGCGCTTGTCGAGTGAAGGAACAACAACAGGTAGAGTTCTTGGGCGTGTCGGCGGAGAGAGTGGAATCACAGAGACGAGGGGTGGTGGAGGAGATGGAGGAATGGAAGCACAACAGCTAGGTTGAAACAACTCTCAGTTTGAAATCGAGAGAGGAAGCTCCCATGAAGGGAGAGAAAAGCTCATCCGCGTTGTTGGGGTTAAAGAAAATTTTGAGTTTGACCAGTTTTTTTTTTTTTTTTTCGGTCGAAGAGTTTAGAGGTTAGAGAAAAGTGAAAAAGGCATTCGGTTTAAAATAGGAGCGAACTTCAATCGCGAAATGGCAACATGAAGAATGGTCAACCGCTACCATGTCCAATGCCAGCATTGGTAACTTCTTCAACCGCCAGTATTTTGACAGTTTTCACCTCTCTACATAATCTACCAGTATGGAAGAAAATCCATCTTTTTTCAATGAAATACTCGAATTATCGGCCAAGATCTGATTTTCATGCTTGGTTACTCCCCAAACAATGCACACAATACATGGAATACGTTGACTCCCCACCAAATAGGGTCCACGGAATGAAAACTATTTTTATGAAGGTTTTGGCCTAAACTTCTTTTAGCCATCAACCGAAGAGCTCCTTGCAGAAATACTACATCCGCTTATGAAATCGAGATGGTTAAAAGTGATCTTAGCGCACATTCACATATGATAATAAAAATAACCTTGCTCCTGAAAAATTCCATAAATCAACCGAAACACACTACTAGTAACTGAACTACTATTAGATAAGTATCCATCGAGGTTTAAATAGCCAAGTACGACTAGATTGTGATACACTTTTATGTGATTTTCAAGTCATTGCCAGTTAGAAAGGTTCATATGAAACATTGATTATGGCCAGGAACTAAATTGACATTGAAAATTTGTGGGTTAGGGAAGACTTGTGTAAAAAAGAAATAAATAATACATGATAAATTTTTCTTAAACAAATCGCCTCCTTTGCTATTAATATGGATAAGTACGGTGCTAGGAATTATCTATCCGAAATCAACGGTGATGAAGGCGACTTGTGCACGAACAGATTAAATAGTTGCGTATCATGTACACGAGCCCAATCCGAGGTTTTCCACCATTAAAAATTAGTCTGATCCAGAAGCTTAAATATTCATTGGAGAGAGGGAGATCATGTGTACAAAGCCCGCACAAACCCCATAATTTAGCAATACGAAATGCTTTAACATCTACCATTGATTAATTGCTGATTGTACAGTTAACTCATGATGTACAGTTCAATTAACAGCAGTGCCAAGTAAAATAATTGCCTCATAGCGAGGACAAGACATCATCAAAAGCACATAATCACATCTATCATTCTAAAACATTCGAGATCACATTTACATTTTTGTCTCAACTAGTTGATGTGAGGGCAGCTGTGCTTGCCCCATTTTTCAAATGTCCCAACAGAAAAGCCCCTCTACCAAAATTTTGTCAATTTTCTTCAAAATGTTTCCTGCCATCACGTCCGTCGTTTTGGCAGCTAATGAGGCCCAGACGATTCCAATCTTGAACAGCTGTTAAGCATTCATTACACGAACTATCAATGACAAGCATGACTTAGCTTTTGCATCTTGATTTGTTTCATTCTAGTAGCATTAAATAATTGCCTAGTTGTCATATCAACATGAATCATCACTGAACAAATTTTGTCCTGATTATGCGCTAAAAACCTTTTCTTGGCTACTGCAAACTCATCCTATCATCTGATATTTTTGTTACAATTGTTGCATCTTAATCCTCTTTTTTTTCTTACCTCCTCTCCCCGTCTTTCTCTTTTCTACGGGTGCTGCTGGCTTCATAGTAGAGCAAAGAGGAAGCAAAAGAGAAAGAGGGAGAGAGAAGATTCACAGATGGTTCAAGTGCAATTAATCTTCTTGCTCGTCGCTCCATTTCTTGACAGCTTGCAACACTGCCTGCTTCACCACCTGAGCGTCTATGTTGTCATGCCCATCTTCCTGCAAAACGTAGCCAGTAATTTGCACTTAAAATTCCCATAAGAAAGATACAAATATACTCTTGCAGATAAACAAAGAAATTATTTCAATGTATGCATCTTAAAGCAACTAATTCAGAGTTAATTTTTTTCGGTCGACATTGGGACGCACTATGGCGTAGATAATCATACCGCGCCATCAGGAACCGCATTTCATGTTAGCTAGAAAAGGAATATGGTTGCGAGGGGGAAATAAGGCGCGAAGTCAATTTGATAAATAAGCATGACAATACATTTCAATGATTATTATAAAGAGGGGTAATGCATTTTTCACATGAGCCAACTCCACGTGTGCATGATTAAGTTTAAGAAATGATCAAGCGGCAGTTTTTAATCTACTGTGAGAATAGCAGTCTATTTTGGTTAATTGTGCCTATAAGTTTATACAAGTAACTATCCATCTTATAGCAATGCAATTTTCATGAGATCAAGCACGTGAGAGAAATCTTTCCGCCGCGATTGTACGGTATAGAGAAGTTAATTTCACTTCAAGTTTTTGTATATGGTGGGATCGAACATCAAGTCAAGAACAAATGGAGACACTTCAGTTTTGGAATATTCTATTTCTTACTTCTCCTCCAACTGCTTCTAAATGGAAATTCTCTGCACAAGAAACCCTAGCATCCAGAACGTTGAGCCCCAGCTCCTCAAAGGCTTCAAGTATGGAAACAAGCAAACCTGGGCAGTTCTTTTCCGAATACACGTTTATCCGGAACCCCTTCTCTTGGCTTTCCACATCAACCTCCTGAAAAACTCACAAGCCAACCCCTATGTATATCATATTTCAACCATATGTATTTAAGATTCTTAAGGAACCTAAAGTACTTTAGATCCAA
>JAGVVM010016863.1:0-10464 GCA_019149425.1 Psidium friedrichsthalianum
TTTGTCTAACCCATTGTTGCCACTGCTATCTCTTTTTCCTCTTCTTCTTCCATCGGGATGTCTACTTCGGGATTTCCGATCTCTACCAGAGCCTGTCTATTCTCCTTTATTGGCCTTTTATCTTTCTCCTTCAGGAGATGCTCGTACTTTGAAACCCTGGTCGTTAACTGAAACAGATCATCAAACGTCTGGCCTTCAAAACGCTCCCGAAGATTAAACTTCAATCCATTAAATGCAAGATCAGTAAATTCTTTCTCCGTGAGGGATGTCAAGCATCGGTTCCTTGACTTCTTAAACCGAGCAATGAACTGATCTACAGTTTCACCACCATACTGGTGCATTCTCGCTAAATCGGCTACTGACACTTCGGGTACTGATCGATAAAATTGAGAATGGAACTGCCTTTCCATTTCAGCCCATGTCTGGATCGAGTTTGCTGGTAAGTTGGTGTACCAAGTAAATGCTGTCTTAGACAATGACAAGGGAAATAACTTGAGCCTCAAGTATTCATTTGTGCCTGCTTCTCCACACTGTGCTAAGAATCGCCCTATGTGCTCCACCGTTGACTGGTCTTCTTCACCAGTAAAAACAGCAAAGTCTGGCGTTTTAAATCCCCTCGGATAAGGGATGTTATCCACCCAGTCAGGATGTGGCTTCCTATACACTGGCCTCGGCATACCCCTGTCTACCCCCAACTGTTGGAGCACTAACTCTGCTACTCGATCGGGATTCCATGGTCTCCCGTTCTGCTGCTGGCCAGCCCATGCCTCTTGCCCCCTAGGTTCAACCGGTATAGGCCTATCAGCTCCTTGATTCTCTGGATTAAGGTTAACCGGTGGTGCTGGTCTATAAGGCTGATTCCCAACACCATACGGATACGCTGGAATTCCCAAAGGCCTCATTGGCTCCAGATTGGGTACATTCGGCATCGGATGTATATTCTGGACATTTGGGTTGGGTGCTGCTCCTTCGGCTGGACCACCTTGTGGGAAGGTATACCCACTTACTCCATTTACTAGATTCACTTGAGTTGGATTTTCTGGCCTTGGTATGATCCTAACTGGAGAAGATTGAAAAGGAAATCCTGCGCTTCCTTGACCAGCAATAGGTGGGCCATACATTGGGGGACAAGGCATAGCCATAGAGGCGTTTGCCTGGAAAGGATGTCCCTGAGATGAAGAACCCGTCGCAATATGACATCATTTATGGCATTGACCACCATCGGCTTGATGACATCAGTGACATGGCGGATCATATGGTTAGTCAATTCATTCTGCTGTCTTCAAACATTCGCTTCATTGTGGCTACCAGAGTGGCATCTGGTGCTAGTACACGAGCTTGATCATCCGTCAACTGCCGTGGGATGTCAACATTAGTTCCACCTACCACGTTGGCTGCCGAATGCTCCGACTGATTACCATCACCTGGATTGTTTGTATTGTCATTCTGACCATCCAGTTGATTCCTTGTTCTCACCATTTTCTCAAAAACTCACCACTCGGGTCCCACCAGGCGTGCCAAAAAGATGTTCGCGCGATCTGTGATCGGGAATATCTTTCACCGAAATTCGTACTTCGGTTTTTATTTAAAAGGGTTCTGCGGCTCTGTTCTGAATGAGAAAATGGACGAACTGCGTGAATGGGATAGTGACTAATGAAAGCGGGTGGAAATTCGGATGGTTTACGGCTACAATACTCCTACTTGCGGAAATTGGTAAGTAGATTACTGGAATCTGAAACTACAGGTAATGAAAGTTGCGAGGAAAGTTAAAACTAAGCTGCGCACAACAACGAAAGCAACAAAACGTCAAGTGAAAACAGAGTATTTTTCTGGATGATTGTTTTTTTTCCCTCCTTCTCCCTTTTTCCAGATACTTATTCTTCTTGTGCTCGTAACCGCTCGAGCAGTTATTCTTTAATTTCAAACATTCAAATTTCGGCACCATCGCTTGTCCTCCACGATCCTCAAAACTGATTCATGAAAAAAATGGAACTCATGCTCTTTGTGGCTCATAACCGTTTCAGTAACTTCCCATTTTTGAATATTCTCCCTTTACTCCGAAAAACCTGTTCGCGCCCATGCGTTTTGCTTTGCACTTCCCGACCTTCGGCATGAAACTTTCGGGCTGTGCGATATGCCGAACTCAAGTATAGCGTTCCTTTCATTCGGGAATACCCCTTAACCTTCCCGAATGCTGCGTACGTCTCGGATAACAATGCATCGGCTTGTTATTCTGTTAAGACATTTTCTTCTTGCCTTACTTCGGGATCCTACCCTCCAGTTCTCCCGAATGATACTTACATCCCGAATGGAAAACGTGGGTTCGTCCTTTGATGTAACGTTTCCTTCTCACCGTACTTAGGGATTTATTGACGGTACTCCTTTTCGTACATGTCATCTCCGAGACACCGATTTGGGCAGCAATTTTATGGTGTCAACAGATGGAAACGTTATTAGTATAGCCTCTAGATTCAGTAGAAACAAAAAGCACGAAGAAATATTCGAGAAATTGGAAGTCGCCATTAAAGGACCTCCAGACGCTCGCGTATGGCCCTTACATGTCTCGGCGATGAAACTTGATGTCATGGGGTTGGGGATGATCCTCGAGTCAAGGCGAAGCTTCATGCATCGTTATTTCATCTTTAAAACGCTCCGATGAAGGCAACGAATGCTTGAGAGCTCCCGGCCAAAGCTTCTCCGATGAAGGCGACTAACCACCCTCGCTTCCCTCTCTCATTATCAAATGGGATCGGGTCAAAAAGATAACAAGCATCTTCAAGGCGTCCTCTTTGGCCGTACCCAGCAATCAGGGTGTTATAAGCATTGACGATATCTTCCCCACCATTCGGACTCCCTAGTTCAAGAAATATCCTGGCAGCTTCATCTAGTTTATCAATATGAATGAGACCCGCCACAAGGCCACTTAGAGAACTTGAATCCCGCTCAGGCATCTCCTTGAAAAACTCAACTGCGCGTTGCACATCGTCGTTCCTCAAAACCCAGTCACCGTCGTATTCCAAGTAATAACATTTTTCTCAGGCATACAGTTAAATAGCCACAACGCCTCATCCATCCTCCCAGACTTCGCATACCCACTAATCATCGTGTTCCACGAAATGCAATCTCTCTCGAGCATTTGCTCAAACAGTTTCCTCCCTTCCTCAATGAACCCACTCCCGCGACACGCGATGTAACCTGAAACCATCAAATTCCACGACGTGACATCCCTCTCGGGCATTCCATCAAACAGCTCGCGCGCCTTCGTCATCTCTCACCTCTTCTCGTATCCCGTGATCATGGCGTTCCACATCACGGTGTTTCGGCATTCGGTGCTGTTGAAAACCGCTCTGGCTTCGCCAAGACGGCCCGCTCTGACTAGATACGAGATCCGTTTGTTCAGTGCGAACAAATCCAGGGAGCGAGAAGCTTTGCTTTCCCTCCGCGAGGCAAAGCTGTGGGCTTGTCGCGAGCCTCCGATGGGGAATTGGTGGGTCGCAAGGTGGAGGCAATGGAGTCGATACCGAGGCCGTCTCCACACCAAGAATGTGGGTCTGCGCAAGATGTTGAGCTTCCTCCAACAAATTCTCATATCTACTACGGAAGCAAGACGACCCAGTCGAGCTTGTGCTAGTCATCTGCAACCAAGTCCAGTTCAAGCTCTCAACCTGGAGGCTATGTCACCCCCAAACCTAGCAGGCAGCGCAACATCCCGCAACTCATCGATCGGCCAACGAGAACGACGACCCAGGATTCGTCGCAGCGCAATCGACGCCTTCAAATAATACGCTTACGGAAGCGAATCACACCCATACATACATAAAGAATGGGTAGAGAGGAGAGACGGATCAACATACAAAAAGGCATTTCATTGAAATGATAAAACTAGCATTTAGGTACAACCTTTTCAAAATAAGGACCCCACCAGTTGTCCTATGCTAACAAAAGGAGCGAGTAAGGCCTACAGATTGATACATCCCCATTGCTCCAGTCAGATGAAGGTAGCTCCTTGGGTTCGGACTCCTCGGGCGTCGGTGGATCACTACCCACGAATCCTCAAAATCTGCTCTGTCTAACTCCATGAAACCAGGCGGTCCACTCATGACTAGGGCTTAGGGTCTGAAAATGATTTAACAACAACAGTGAGTCGAAACTCAGCAAGCTCACCACTAAACCTCGCTCAGGATGAAGCACACGCTCGAGTCAACCCTAAACATGCAGTTCTAGGTTCTCAATTTATCACTGCCTGACCAAACTAAACGACTGCGCACGTGTATGATCCAATGACACTATAAAGCAGTTGAGCAAACATACAATTCACCATTCAGTCCACGGCATCAAATGTAACTGCTCATGCGGGACATGCTCAAATTCATTTTCTTTTATTCTACAGTACATTCAATTAAAATAAAAATACTTACTACCCTTTTGCCTATGTACCAGCAAGTACGCCTCCCGAGCGTACAAGACCCAGGTACACTGCCCCTCCTAGTGCCTCAACCAGTAAGGCATCAAATCAAAGACACAGATTGGCATCCCTTATCACTCCAGCTACCTCGTGTCGTGCACGTTCGGGCGCACCATCCTTATCCCGCTAATTTCCCCTTCACTGGGGCACAATCGCCTGCTGCTCGATTTTATTTAATTTCATGTGCCACGTGCTCATGTCATCTATGCATGTCCACCATACATATATATTTAATTCACTACCAGGCATGTTCAAGATAACTTTCCCCAACATCAAGCATAAAACATTTTAAGCAGGCAGATAGTTCATTCAGGTAAAAGCTCATCATTTCAAACGCATAGGGAATTCATGATCCGACACTTCACAACAACAGCTAACTCATGAAACATACGTTCAGGTTTATAAATAGCACATACAAGCCATGAATCTTGAATAGATCCACTCTTCCATGCCCGAAACCCGGTATTCTTAGGCTTTACCCCTATGTATCACACATAACACTTGAGGAGAGCTAGAGACCTCACTTGGACAGCATTTTCACAGCATGAACAGCCACTAAAGATGACCAAACAGCAACTCAAGTGAACAAGCAACGCATTCCAAGCATTTCCTACTCTAAACCATGCCTAAAATCCATCTAGAGCTAAGCCAAGTTATGTACCATAAACCTACTCAAGGTTTAGAGGTTATGCTTACCTAGTTGAAACTGAAAAGTCGATGAAAGTAACTGGACAGCGCACAGCAGCCAGTGAAAGCAAGAGTCCGGCGTGCGATCGTGGTGTCTTAAAGGGAACCGAAACTTGCAGGGCTGAACCAAGATCAAAATATGCTAAGAATCAATATTTGGACCTAAAAATGAGTCCTAGAGGTTGCGGGAATCAAAATATATCAAGATGAGTCATAAATAGAATTCGGGTATCAAAGACTAACTCGTTGACTGATAGGAAAATGAATATTTGAAAGGTCAAACGACCTCGGATCGAAGTGATTCAAGTTGCGATGGATTCAGAAGACGTTAAACTATGACATACTCGAAAATCACAAAATCCAACGTCGGATTTCTGTCGAGAGCCCGTAGAATCTAGCAGTCAGATTCTGGAGCCGAGAGAGAGAGATCCGAGAGAGATGAGGGCTGAGAGTATGTTCAGCTGAGAGTGAAGAAGAAAAGAAGAGAGAGAAGGTCTTCATTGGAATAATTCAAGAGCATTTAATGAGTCTCTAGAAGACTAAGAGGTGGTCCAATGAGAGGAGAGCATGTGGCTTGATTGGTGGGGAGATGCCACAAGAAATTGATACATGGAATAGCTAGGGAGTTGCTAAGTGTCCCTTTTGTAGATAATGATGGATTTAATAAAATTGAAGGTATAATTAGATAATTAGATAAATTGAGGTAAAAAGGAAAATAATCGGCGGCAGTTTGACCGGTTCAGAAATTTTTGGAAAAACGTGTCTTCAGCACGGGAAACGACGCAAAGGGCTAACTAACACTGGCTAAGCCTCAATTTCTAAAAACAATCACATTCTACTAGCTAGAGAGCCTAAAGCGAACCACGGGCAAAATGGTCATTTTTCCACTTTCGCCTTTCTTCGTGGCGTTCCAAAATAAAACTGCGGCGTTAGAATTCAATAAAACTAGAACTGAATCCAAAACACCGTTGCGATATCCGTGAAACTTCGATTGTCCAAATTCAGAAATTTTATTTCGTGGTCAAATTCATTAATTTGCGACTTTAGTGAATACTCAGGCCAACGAGCGGCTGTTAGGAGACACGCGTATCGACGTATTAGGTCCACGCACTTTAAGTCCTAAATAGCCTTTCCCTTTTGGTTGGCCGTCCCGAGCTGATCAATCTCGACTGAGATTCAACTAAAGTGCAATAACGAATTATATCCATTCTATTAAGAAATTCAGAAAAGGATCGAAAATTCAAGATGTCACAGGCCATGTCGCTTGTATGGTCCACGCGGGAGTGGAATACGACGGCCATGTCAAATTCTCTGTTGCTCTCCCCTTCGTGGTCCTCCTCCACTTGCATCGAAAGCAATTTTTTTTTCTTTCCTTTTGCGCGTTGTCCTCTTCACCATTTTTTTTCGGTCCCTCTGCTAGAGAGGATGAGTGATGTCCTCCCTCATCTTCTTCTCCGTGCTGGATTTTTCTTTTTTCTTCGTGTTTTTCTCCTGGGCTCATGGTGACCCCCCCCCCCCCATGGCTTTTACTCATGGCCCCTTCTTCCATTCTTTTTTTGTTGACGCCCTCAAGGAAAAAAGTTTTTGTTCCCCCCTTTAGACATCCACCATACCCCCTTTTCTTTTTCTTTCAGGCCTTCTCATCATCTTCTCTTTTTGTCCCTCATTCCACCGCAAGTGTGTTTTCTTTTTTTCAGCTTGCGATGGCCAATGGATGTGGGTTCCTCAGCCGTTTGTATTTGAGTGACCAGCTGAATGACGTGCTCATTGTCCCGTAGCAGATGAGCATCTTCTACTATTTGGTAATGTGAGCTATCAATATCCAATGCGCCGAAAGTGTGGGACCATGATCTTCTGGAATTTAACCCAACTAGTCATGTCTAAAACCTCCTCTAGCTCACTCAAGGACATCAACTCCCTCTAGCTGTTTGTTGGGGCCAATACTAATAGGCCCTTGATCACTTTACTAGCCATTTGCAAACCACTTGACTGTAGAAAGTTTTAACGTGTTGAGCTCCAGAAACATCCATCGCGTTGACAAAAATAGCCAACATCTGTAAGGCATTTGACTTTGGCACTTGCAGGGGCGAGAGCTTGGAATTAATCATAATGCAGTACAGAGAAACGCTTAACATGATAAATTGAATCCGAAAAACCGAACGCAATAACGAAAAATGCACCATCAGGTCATTGAAAAATTTAGGCTATTAGAGAACAATGCCACAACTCCAAAAATGCAAAAATCGAAAATTACAGAGCTAAAATGAATTTTTTACAATTTTTCAATTAACCTGAAAATGAGATTAACAGAGTAATTCCTGATCCCAGCTTAATTTTTATAGATTTTCTTTGGCCAAATGAAGATAAAATTAAAATAAAAATACTTACTATTTTTTTTTCATATTTTTGTGGCCTCAAATGTTATTTTTTGTGAATTTTCAAGTATTTTTGTATTTTTCAAAATATTAAAAAATGCGAAAAATATGAAAAATCATTTTTTGCTTAAAAATTGGTTCCCTAAGCTTGGTCATGTTCTCCAAGGTTGATTTTTTTAATTTTATGAATTTTTTGTGGATTTTGTATTAATTTTCGAAAATAAAAATGCCGAAAAATACTGAAAATATTAAAAATCATTTTTTGATCAAAATTGGTTCCCCAGGCTTGGCCAAGGTTCCCAAACTTTATTTTTTAATTTTACAAATTTTTATGGGTTTTTTTATAATTTTAAAAGAGAAAAGATGATTAAAAATCATGTGTCAACAGCTGTCCCTCTTTAAAAGGAAGCTCGGTAGAGGTTCATTTCAAAGATGAGATGACACCTGAATCTTTAATCGACTCAACCTAGAGAATAAAAAAGAGTTGTGACATTAGATCTCCAATACATTTCTGTGTAAGCTCTGATCCAGACCAGACTTAAGGAAGTTCCTATCAAGTGATAGAGAGGAGAGCTTATCTGGCGCTTACTACCCGTCGTATAGCTATTGTCTAACATGAATGCTCTTTGAATGGGCACCCAAAGATTCATTCCGAGGGTACTCAAGGGGTTAAGCTTAGCCAACTCATGATAGAGCTCCTAGTGAAGGACTCTAGTGGCAATCTATCCAATTTAAAGGATTCGCCTGATTTTGACCCATATGGTAGGTCATTCCATGGCAAATTCCTAATAAAAGGATTCTAGTAGCGATCTTATCCTATTTAGAGGATTCGGCTACATTTTGACCCGTATGGTGGGTCGTACCATGGCAGATTCCTAATGAAAGGATTCTACTAAGCGGCTCACCTGATGTCAGGTTCACCGAAGAAAATGCCTGTAGAAGGACTTCGTGCTTGTAGGAAGACTTTGTGCCTGTAAAATGGACTTTTGAAATGATTTTCCCGAATGGGATCTATCAAAGAAATGCTTGTAAAAAGGATTTTGTACTCTTGGGAAGGACTTTGTTTGCCTGTAGAAAGAACTTTAGAAATGGTTCACCTAATGTGAGAACCTACCGAATGAATGCCTTGAGAAGGATTTTGTGCCTGTGAGAAGGACTTTTGTGCCTGTAAGAAGGCTTTTGAAAACAGTTCACCCGATGTGAGATTTGCCGAGAGAGTGCCTGTAGGAAGAACTTTTGAAAATGGACCATTCTGTATTGCGGTTTCCAATGGAAGGTTTCCAGAGACAGCATACCCTATTAAAAGGCTCGTTCATGTGGTGCCTACAACTCAAGACTTGAAAATGGACCATTTCGTATTGGGGTTTCCAATAAAAGGGCTCCATAGACAGCATACCTTATTAAAAGCTCATTCATGTGGTGCCTGCAATCAGGACTTGAAAATGGACTGTTCCATATTGGGATTTCCAATGGAATGGCTCCAGAGACAGCATACCCTATTAAAAAGGCTCGTTCATATGGTGCTTACAACTCAAGACTTGAAAATTGATCATTCTGTGTAAGAAATCACTAATAATTACCTAAATATCACCTTTTTTGGGTAGACAAGAGAGGTATTAAATAAAAGAATAATTTTTATGCCAATTTGGATCTGGGGAGATTAGAAATCTTGTAGAAGCTCATATCCAATTATCTTATCATGAAGGGTGCCATTCTGGGATCTGGAGAGACCAGAAATCCTGCAGAAGCTTAAACCCCGATTTACCTTACCTTGAAGGGTGCCATTTTGGGATCTAGGGGGAAACCAAGAATCTTGTAGAAGCTCAAACCAATTTAACTTACCTTGAAGGGTGTTATTCTGGGATATGGGGAGACCAGGAATCCTGTAGAACCTCAAACTCGATTTAACTTCCCATGAAGGGTGCTATTCTGGGATCTGGGGAGTTTAGGAATCCTGCAAACTCAAATCCAATTAACTTCCCTTGAAAGGTATCATTTTGGGATCTTGAGCCAGAATCCTAGAATCTCAACCCAATTTAACTTACCTTGAAGTTTTAAGAATAAGCTAAAGAGGCAGAGATAAGAAAAACGAGAGGCGGGTCGATTGTAACCTAAGAAGGATCATGAGACATGTCGTCATAAGTCGAAAGGGTTAGAAAACTTACCTGGGTCTCTAAGTTAATGATCAAGGCCATAGACAAAACTGACTGAAGGACCGGTATGTACGCACGGATTCAGCACCGGACAATCGTCAAAATTCATTCCCTTGAAAAGTTTAGGTTGGAAGATACCCTTACCTGAGGATTGGAAACACGCCCTGGTGGTTTTCGGCAACTAGGCTTGTTCATAACTAATCGCCGGATGAATTGCGAGGACCTGGAAGATAATCCAAACTATCGGGAATGTTTACCTGTCAAGCAGCGTCAAAGGTAACATGGGCCAAGCAGGTTTCATCAATGAGTTCATTGGGTCATGCAAAACTGTTCAGCTAAGTTGCAATGATTAGAAAACAGTTGTAATAACTCATTGATGCAATCAATCAACGTGTGGATCATGCACGACTATTCTATCATGTTTGCATTACTAATTTCTGTTCAAAGAGATTATCAGATATGAACATCTTGAATGTGATCTGAATGGGGGACTTTCAGTCCGAAATGAATATCTCTTCTCTCGAGAAAGGCCATTTATTCTGATTGCAGGTTGAAAAGAAATCCATCAATCTTACCATCATCGCATCAGCAAGGGTCAAGTAATTCGCAATTTTAGGATCAAGCCGATCCTGGAGGTCTTGCTTAGGACCAATATAGACGGGCCCAAAGGATTATAAAAGGGCACTCTTTTGAGCCAAGGCATTGACAAAAAAAAGGTATTCATATATGCTCTGGGTTTACAACGTCAAGAACCCCTGCAATAGAGGGAGAGAAAGAATCTGCT
>JAGVVM010016864.1:0-18624 GCA_019149425.1 Psidium friedrichsthalianum
TGACTCTGATTTTATACTTGCCTCGTTTTGCGTGCTCATATGCACAGTCGTGGCAAGAGCTGTGGACGGTGGGTTTGGCGGGTTTGTTGGTCGTCTATCGATATACTCGTCAAAGATCCTAATTTAGCCCTCATTACTAATGTCTAAAATTACCGGGGGGCATTTCGTATTTTTCATTCCTCTTGCTTCCCGCCTTTGCACCGCTGTCTGACCTTCATCGACATTTTCTTATTCTGAAACCGCTTCATTTGCTTCAGATTGTGTTTTTATCTTGCTGATTCGATTGTACACTGCCAACAGGATTTCATTTGTGTTCAATTCATTAGTACGACCCTTTCTCAGTCTCCAGAGCCAACGGCGGCTGATTTAGGAAAAATTCCCAGATACCTTTCCCCTTCGGTTGGTCTACCGTGTGCTTCGTGATCGTCGCCAGAGTGTATTAACGCAGCATGTCATTCATTTAGAATTCCGACTTGGTTCGATTTTTCAGACTGTCACATTAACTTACGTGAGGTCAGATTGTAAAACTGCATGATATCATTAACTCGTTGTATCAGATCGTCGACCTCCTGCACCGCTACAGTTCTGTAGATCTGCAGGTGCAGTTGCGGGACATAGTTGAGGTCGTACAGCCTACCCCCTCTACGTGGTCATTCGGGAGTGACTTAACAGCCTCTGAGGACTGCTGATGAACTCTGTCGTATTGATTTCAAGGCGGCTGGAGTATTCAACTCATTTATTAATTCGTGCCTACCCAGTTACCACGGAGGACATTCGAGATGGCTTCTCCAAGCGTTGCATGGCATGTCCTCAGCAGGACCCTCTGTTGGGACGAAGTTGTGAAAGAGTATAACAGCCCCGTAATTGGTCCCCATCATAGATGCAGTCAAGGTGATCAAGAAGACCGGCTGTAATGACCGCCAGTGACCTAATTATGCAACAAGACGTAAGCCGTTGGTATTCAAGTTGGAGATCATGTTTTCCTGAGGTGTCGCCGATGCGAGGATTATCTCGGTTGGCAAGAAAGGGAAGCTGAGTCCCAGATCGTTGGGCCTTCGAGATTTTGGATAGATCGGGACATGGCTTATCGTCTAGCACTGCCGCCGAATTTGTCGCAGATTCACACGTGTTCCAGTGTCGATGTTGAGGAAGTATGAGCCAGATCCTGGCCTATACTCGATCATGAAGTCATTGAAATGGATGACGCGTCTCCTACCGGAAAGGCCTAAGGATTGAAGATCGCAAGGAGCAAGTACTCAGGAACAAAACGATTCCCTGTCAAGGTCATCTGGGAGCACCATGGAACCGAAGGAGCCACCTGGGAGAGTGAAGACGAGATGAAGAAGAAATACCCCCATCTTTTGAATGAGCAAGTGTAATTTGATTTTTTGGAGTGAGGACTTGTAGACTGTAATTTCGAGGACGAAATTTTATAAGAGGGGAAGAATTGTGATGACAGTCTGAAAATTCGACCCAGTTGTCGGAATTTCTAAATGAATGGAATGCTTCGTTAATACACTCTAGTCGACGCTCACTCAGGATTAGCTACCGGATGTGACCAACCGAAAGGAAAGTGTCACGCCCCGAACCCCAATCGAGCTCCGACATCCCTGCTCATGACATAACTAACCCTGCGTACCCTGGCCTACGAGTAGCGACGGCCCAGGATGCTCATCGCGGCCAAGCGACGCTAGCGCAACCGACAACAATCGAAAAAACTGCGGAAGCGCCTTCTATACATGCATACATACACGATAACAGGGTATATGAAAGGACCAGAACACTTTTACAAAAGGTAATACATCAAATATATATATATATATATATATAATCAAGGTTAGATACAGACCCCAAATAAAACCTCATCTATGGCCATGCTATCTACGCTCTCAAAACTAGACCAAAACAGCGGGAATCAGTCCACCTCAAGCTCCTCCTCGGGATCCTCCTCTGGGTCCTCCTCTGGATCCTCCTCATCTGTGTCCATGGCGTCACCCTCCTCGTGACCGATCGTCTCAGAACGCCTGGGGACGGCAACTCTGCAAGTGGGTCGGGGTCGATACCTCGCCACCATACTCGGCTGGCTGCCACAGATCGGGTCGTCCTCCATAGGAATCGGGGAATCTCTCTGAGGTCCCTCAAAGCCCATACAGCCCTCTCTGAACCAGGCCTTGTATCTATGGGTACAAGTAAGGTCCACCTGATCTACTAACACAGTAGTCACATGCCTATGCCACACAGAGTGGCATGCATATCAAAATGAAGGGTGATTGGTATCCATCGCACTGGCAGTCCAAAAAGCATCGGCGGTGCAGTCCATCACGGGCGACCTGGATCTGAAAATGAAGGGCAACCACGCCCATGAGTCGAAACTCAGCAAGCTCACCACTAATCCTAACGTAGGATAGCGCATACTAGTGGGGTCGGTCCTATCCATTGGACTAGGTTCGCGTCAGGGTTCGTCACTCTTAATTCCCTGGTACCAAACCCTCAACACGAAAGTAGACAGCAAGGCATATCAATGCGATTCAAAATACACAGACGGGCAATAACTGCAATCAATCACAATGCCTGTGACAGTCTGAAAATTCGACCCAATTGTCGGAATTTCTAAATGAATGGAAATGCTTCGTAATACACTCTGGTCGACGCTCACTCAGACTAGCTACCTCCCCTGAGCTGGCCAACCGAAGGGAGAAAGGCTATCTGGGAAATTTTTCCCCAATCAGCCACCCGTTGGTCTGAGACTGAGACAGGGTCGGTATTTAATGAAATTGACCGCAAAATGAAATCCTACATTGGACAATCGAATCAGAAAGACAAACACAATGAAGAAATGAAACTTGTTTCAGAAATGTCGACTGAAGGTCAGACGCCGGTGCACGTCGAGAAGCAAGACGTGAATGGAAAATTACCGAAATGCCCCCCGTAAATGCTCAGACCTTAGAATGAGACTAATTAGGATTTTTGAGAGTAGGTTCGATAGACCGATACCAAATCCAGTCCGAAATTCGTTCGCGCTCGGGACCCGATCGGTGCATTTGCACGCAAATCGAGGCAAGTCAAATCAGATGTCACATCAATCAGATGTCCCATCAATCAATCAAGTGTCAAATCAATCATGGCACAATTTCCAAGGCAATCTAATCAAGTAAATCAAGTGTCATTCAATCCATCAAATTACCCCATCAACCACTCCACTTCTACTAGCCATTTTGTCTTATTCTCATTATAATCTCTCCCTCATTCTCTCTCCTCCTCCACTTGACTTTCGCCGGCCACCTCCTCCCTTCCCTCTCCCGAATCCTCTCCCTCTCTCGGTCTCATTTGCTCGCCGCCGTCCGCCGAGGAGCCTCGCGTTCGTCCGCCCGTCCGGCCGTGAGACCGCCACCGTCACGGTCCAATCTTCCTTCGTAAGCCACCTCAACCCCTCTTTCTTCATGTTCCCGTGGCCGTAAGGGCATTGGAGCCACGACCCGACCTCACGCTTCACATCTCTCTCTCGGGTCCGTTCAGCTGCCGTCCGCCCGAGCCGCCTCCGTTCGCCCCGTCATCGTCGCCCGGCCACCGTCGGCCTTCACCCATCCACGCCGCCGTCTAGGTGAGTCCCCCGTGCCCTTCTCTTGTGGGTTCGGTGACATGGAGGTCACCTGAACCCGAACTTACCTCACACTCTCTCTCTCTCTCGTCTAGTCTTCGGCCAGCCGAGAGTTCCGTCGCCGTCGCCCGGCCGTCCCTCGCCCAAACCAGCCTTGACCGACCCCTTTAGGTAGCTTTACTCACTAATCTTGACCTAGGCTAGTTGTATGCATATTGGTGGTTTGGTGGTTAGTTGCTAATTAAGGTAATTAGTGAGTATTATGTGAAGTTAAGCCTAATGGGCCTTGGATTAGTTTGCGTGTGCAATTGGGCCGTGCGTGTGGGCTGCGTGAGAAATTATTTGGGCCTTGAAGCTATGTTGATGGGCTGGAAATAGTGATGTGGGCGGTGGATGAATGGGCCTAAGGGTCATAATGGGCTTGGGTGCTAATTCTATACTAATTGGGCCAAAATAAACCTAATTGAACCCAAGATGGTCAGTGGGCCTTGTATGACGAAATTCACAAGTGAATGGGCCTAACTAATAAATTGGAACATTAAAAGGTGAGGCCCTTAATGTACATGGGCTTGGGACATCCATTTGGGCCTAAAATAACCTAATTGGCTTAATTAACTAACCTTTGAAAATGGGCTTGGGCCCTACACGAAAATTTAATAATAATGGGCCTTAATTACATAATGGCTTAAGATTTAATTAATGGGCTCAAGATTGATTATGGGCCTAGATATTAATTAGACCCAACTTAATTTAATAAGCCCAACTTGGTTAAATGGGCCTGACCCACTACATTAGACCTTGAACCTTAATGGACCCGACTTGGCTATTGGACTTTAACTTTATAATGGGCCGACTCACCTCAGTGGACCTAGTTACCTTGTGAGCCTTGGACCCAGAATGGGCTTTAGGCCCAATCGACCTTGAATCCACTACTGGGCTTCGGGTTAGCTAAGCCTAATTCAACTACACCCAGGGGACTGTTAAATCGTTAAATCATTAGTCGTGGGTTATTAACTCCCAGGGGACTAACATGGGTGTTTGGACTTAGCCGAGTTACCGAATCCGCTAAGATGAGGTTCCAATTGTTATGGTCTGACCCGAGTATCATATGTGATATTCTATCGAACCTGTCTGGCTAAGGAATTGTGCGTGGGCCTTTGAATCTCATAGGCTTGGCTTGTTGAGCACGTGAATATTTGATGGTTGCTTACGTGTTCTGTACTGGTGCATATATGCCATTTCATGCATGCTCTAAGTCTGATTTGCTGATTTCAATCATGTGGCCCCGTATACATTGAGAGCATGGCATGAGTCACTAGAAATGTGACATGAGAATGTGCCCAGAGGGAAATGGAGAGAAAAGGGAGGCCAACGTAAGGCGTTCGAGACGCAGTGTGGTATTTGCCGAATGGCTGAGAATGAGCCCTGATGGGAATTGGAGTGATGACGGGTATGTTCCATTGGGAACCGATATGGCCGACTGAGGCCTGTTTCATTTGCATATCGCATTGTGATTGTCTGCTGTTATTGCCCGTCTGTGTATTTTGAGTCGTGCCGATATACCTTTGCCTATCTATTTTCGTGTTGAGGGTTGGTACCAGGGGAACTGAGAGTGTCTGAGCCCTGGACCGTGAACCTAGTCCACTGGAATAGGACCGACCCTGCTAGTATACGCTATCCTACGTTAGGATTAGTGGTGAGCCTTGCTGAGTTTCGACTCACGGGCGGTGGTTGCCTTCTTTTACAGATCCAGGTCACCCATGATGGCTGCACCGCCGATGCTTTTTGGACTGCCAGTACAGATGGACACCGAGATCACCCTCCATTTTGATATGCACCCCACTCTGTGGCATAGGCATGTGACCACCGTGTTAGTAGATCAGGGTGGACTTATCTTGTACCCCATAGATACGAGGCCTGTTTAGAGAGGGCCTGTATGGCTTCGAGGGACCTCAGAGAGACTACCCCGATTCCCATGGAGGCGAACCCGAGCTTGTTGCAGCCAGCCGAGTATGGTGGCGAGGTGATCGACCCCGACCCACTGCAGGAGATGCCGTCCCCAGGACGTTCCGAGATCGATGGTCATGAGGAGGGGACGCCATGGACACAGACGAGGAGGATCCAGAGGAGGACCCAGAGGAGGACCCCGAGGAGGATCCGAGGAGGAGCTAGAGGTGGACTGAGTCTCGCTGTATCTGGTCTAGTTTATAGAGCGTAGATAGTATGACCATAGTGGGTTTTCTTTTGGGTCTGTACCTAACGCTCTATGTATATATATATATATGATGTTGCTTACCTTTTGTAAAAGTGTTCTTGTCTTTTCATACTACCCTATTATCTTGTGTATGTATGCATGTATTAAGGCACGCTTCCGCAGGTTTTCGATTGTTGTCGGTTTTGCGCTAGCGTCGCTTGGCCGCGATGAGCATCCTGTGCCGTCGCTACTCGTAGGCCAGGCGTACGCAGGATTCGTTGATGTTCATGAACAGGGGTGTCCCGTGACCGATTGGGGATTCGGGGCGTGACAATGCCATATGCAAATGAAACAGGCCTCAATCGGCCATATCGGTTCCCAATGGAACATGCCTGTCTATCACTCCAATTCCCATCAGGGCTCATTCTCAGTGCCACACGGCAAACGCCACACTGCGTCTCTGACGCCTTACGCTGGCCTCCCTTTTCACTCCATTTCCCATCCGGGCACATTCTCATGTCACGTCTCTGGTGACTCATGCCATGCTCTCAATGTATGGCGGGGCCCACATGATTGCAATCAGCCAACCAGACACAGAGCATGCACGAAATGGCACGTAAACACAGCACAGAGCATATCAAGAGATCATCAAGGAATTACGTGCTCATCAAGCTGAACTATAAGAGAGCTAGCACCCCACATACAGTTTCCCAACCAGACAGGCTCAAAAGCATAACTCACGCCATTTCTCTAGCCAAGCCCATATAAATTAGAATCCTCATCTCAGCGACTCGATAACTCGCCTAAGCCCATTCACTCACGTTAGTCCCTGGGAGTCCGTAGCCCACGACTAATGGTTCATGATTTAATAATCCCTCGGGTGTATTTGAATTAGGCTTAGTTTGGTTTAAGGCCCGATTAGTGGGTGCAAGTACGATTGGGCCTAAAACCCTTTTCTTGGGTCCAAGGCCCACAAAGGTAATTAGGTCCACTAAGGTAAGTCGGCCCATTATGAAGCTTTAAGCCCATTAGTCAAGTTAGGCCCATTAAGGTTCAAGGTTAATGAAATGGGTTAGGTCCATTAGATTAAGTTGGGCTTATTATTAAGTTGGGCCCAATTAGTATCTAAGGCCCATTAACCAATCTTGGCCCATGGATTAATTCTTAGGTCATTATATAATTAAGGCCCATTATTAATGTTAAATTCGGGTAGGGCCCAAGCCCAATTTCACAAGTGGTCACTTAGGCCCAATTAGTCTATTTTAGGCCCAAATGATGTCCTAAGCCCATATACATTATTGGGCATCGTAAATTATAATCTCGTTTATAATTGGGCCCAATTAACACCCATTTTCGTCCATACAAGCCCATTATCCAAATTGGGTCCAATTAGACTTGTTTAGGCCCGATTAGAGTAAATTAGAACCTCAAGCCCATTTGTTCACTTTGGCCCATTAAGTCACACGCCTATACCATCATGTACAGCCCATAATTATCCATTTCGAGCCCAAATTTGATTCCCAAGTGGCCCACTCGCTCGGCCCATCTCACACACAAGATTCAGTCTAAGCCCACCATGCTTAATCACTCCATTACCCATTAATCACCTTGTCTAGCAACTAATACAACAAACCACACATGCATACAACTAGCCTAGGTCAAGATTAGTGAGTAAAGCTTACCTAGAGAGGTCGGTGGAGGCGGCTGGACGACGAAGGAGGGCGGACGGTGGCCGTCGTTCACGGCGGATTAGAGGGAGACGAGAGAAAGGAGAGAGATGGTGAGGTTTTGGTTCGGGTCCCGCGGGTCTCAAGGCTAACGGAATCACAAGGGACAAGAGTTAGGGGACTCACAAGGGTCACGGAGGCGGGACGGCGGCGACGGCAGCCGGACGACGACGACGGTGGGACGGCACGGCTGGAACCGAGAGGAAGGAGAGAGGAATGAGGTCCGGTCGCCATCCAAGGTCATGGAAATGGGAAGACAAGGGACAAGGGAAGGCTTACCAGGTGAAGGATGAGGCGTCGTGGCGGTCGGTCGGCGTCGGGACGGGCGGTGTTTCTCGCGCGCGGACAGGCGGACGAGAGGGAGCCGTGAGGGAGAGAGCGTCGGGGTGAGAGGGAGGAGGAGAGAGAGAGACCGAAAGTTTAATGAAGGGGGGAGAGAGAATGAGAGATTATAATGTGAATAAAACAAAAGTCGCACTATAGTGGGGTGGTTAGAATAGTGACTGGACTTGATGGATTTGATTTCCGTGGGAATTGTGCCTTGATGTGATTGATTGATGTGTCTTGGAAATTGTGCCTGATTGATGTGACATCCGATTGATGTGACAACTGATTTGACTTGGCCTCGATTTGCGTGCCAAAGGCACCGATCGGGTCCGAGCCGCAACGGATTTTGGACTGGATTGGTGTCGGTCTATCGAATCTACTCTAAAAAATCCTAATTAGTCTCATTCTAAGGTCTGAGCATTTACCGGGGGCATTTCGGTAATTTTCCATTCACGTCTTGCTTCTCGACGTGCACCGGCTGTCTGACCTCCAGTCGACATTTCTGATACTGACTTCATTTCTTCATTGTGCTTACCTTACTGGATTCGATTGTCCAATGTCGGATTTCATTTTGTGGTCAATTTCATCAAATACCGACCCTGTCTCAGTCTCAAGCAACGGGCGCTGATTGGTAAAAATTCCCAGATAGCCTTTCCCCTTCGTTGGTCAGCTCAGGGTAGCTATCCTGAGTGATCAGTCGACTAGAGTGTATTAATGGGAATGCTTCGTTAATACACTCTAGTCGACGCTCACTCAGGATTAGGTCGAATTTTCAGACTGACACAGAAAAGGCTATCTGGGAATTTTTCTCAATCAGCCGCCCGTTGGTCTGAGACTGAGACAGGGTCGGTATTTAATGAAATTGACCACAAAATGAAATCCGCATTAGACAATCGAATCAGTAAGACAAACGCAATGAAGAAATGAAATCGATTTCAGAAATGTTGACTGAAGGCCAGACAGCCGGTGCACGTCGGAAGCAAGACGTGAATGGGAAATTACCGAAATGCCCCCGGTAAATGCTCAATCCTTAGAATAAGGCCAATCAGGATTTTTGAGAGTAGATTCGGTAGCCCGACACCAAATTCAGTCCAAAATCCGTTCGCGCTCGGGACTCGATCGGTGCATTTGGCACGCAAATCGAGGCAAGTCAAATCAGATGTCACATCAATCAATCAAGTGTCATGTCAATCAATCACATCAATCATGGCACAATTCCCATGAAATCAAATCAAGTCAATCAAAGTCACTATTTCACCAACTCCACTATAATCTCTAATTTTGATTTTTCATAAAAACACTTATAATCCCTCTCTTTCTCTCTCTCCCCTCATTTCATTCGGCCTCTCTTCCCTCTCCCTCTCCCGACGTCTCCCTCTCCCTCTCGGTCTCTCTTCCTTTCGCCCGTTCGTCCGCCGTCCGCCACCCGAGTTCCTCCCGTCGTCGCCGTCGTTCGGCCACCACCGGCGCCACCAACCCTCCTCTCCTCTTGGTAAGTCATCTAAGCCTCATTCTCTTTATTTTCGTGACTTGAGACCCCAGAAACCAGCCCCGATCGGACCCTAAACCCTCTTCTCTCTCTCGGTTTCACTTCCGCCGTCCGCCCGAGAAGAACGCCGGCTATCCACCCTTCCTCCGCCGCTGCACCGCCTCCACCAGCCACGTACCCACCTTGGTAAGCCTCTTGACTCCCTTCCCCTTCGTTTTCATGGCCGTGTAAGCCCGTCCCACGACCGACCCGACCCGGTTTCTCCTTGTAGGCCGCGAACCCCATTCGGCCGCCGGAGCTTGAGCCGCCTCCACCGTCCGTCCGGCCCTCAATAGGTAAGTTCCACCCTCTAATCTTGACCTAGGCTAGTTGTATATATGTGTGGTTTGTTGTATTAGTGGTTAATTATGGTGATTTATGTGTAATATGTGCAATTAAGCTAATTGGCTTTAGGTCATTCGGATTTGGGTAATGGGCCGTGCGTGTGAGGCTTGGAGAATATGGATTGGGCCTTGAAATAGTCAAATGTGGGCTGTTGACGTTGAGTTAGGCGTGTGTGAAGTGGGCCCAAAGGTTATAATGGACTTTGGAACCTAATTCTAATCAAATTGGGCCAAGGAAATCAAATTGGGCTAAATTGGTAGCGGTGGGCCTTATTGGACGAAAATTGGCATTAATTGGGCCCAAGTTACAAATTGGAATATTAAAATATGAGGCCCATTAATGTATATGGGCTTAGGACATCAAATTGGGCCCAAAAGAGGCTAATTGGGCTTATTAGCTAGTCCTTGAAAATGGGCTTGGGCCCTACACGAAATTAAGTATAATAATGGGCCCGAATTATACATTTAATTTTAGAATTAATTCATGGGCCTAAGGTTGGTTAATGGGCCTTAGATACCAATTGGGCCCAACTTAATATAATAGACCCAACTTGGTCTAATGGGCCTAACCCACTTCATTGAACCTTAAATCCTAATGGGCCCAACTTGACTAATGGGCTCAAAATACTGTAATGGGCCGACTTACCCTAGTGGACCTAATTACCCTTGTGGGCCTTGAACCTTAGAACGGGCGGTAGGCCCATTCGAACCTGAATCTACTAATTGGGCTTCAAACCAAGCTAAGCCTAATTCAACTACATCAGAGGGGTTAATAAAGCACTGAATCATTGGTCGTGGGTTGCTAACTCTCAGGGAACTAACCTGGGCGATTGGGCTTAGGCCGAGTTATCGAGTCCGCTAAAGTGAGGTGCAAATTTATATGGATTTTAACTAGAGAATAGTATGGGATATCATGTTGAGCCTGTCTGGCCGAGGAACTGTGTGTGGGGCATTTGATCTTTTATGGTTTGGCTTGTCGAGCACGTGATTACTTTGATGAATGCTTGATGTGTTCTGTACTTGTGCCCATATGCCATTGCATGCATGCTCTATGTCTGATTTGCTGGTTGCAATCATGTGGGCCCCGCATCCATTGAGAGCATGGCATGAGTCACCAGAGATGTGACATGTTGGATGAGCCCTGAGGCGTCTTTACGCGGGGAATTGGAGAGATAACGGGTGACCAACATAAGGCGTCAGATACGCAGTTGTGATAATTGCCGAGTGGCACTGTTGGATGGGCCCTGATGGGAATTGGAGTGATAGACGGGCATGATCCATTGGGATCCGATATGGCCGACTGAGGCCTGCTTCATTTGCATATGGCATTGTGGTTGACTGCTGATTATTGCCCGTCTGTATGATATGATATGTGTTGCTATAAATTGCATGTTGTCCATCCATGTTGGGTCTGGTACCAAGGTAACTGAGAGTGTCTGAACCCTGGACCGCGAACCTAGTCCCCTGGATAGGACCGACCCCACTAGTATACGCTATCCTACGTTAGGATTAGTGGTGAGCTTATTGAGTTTCGACTCACGGGCGGTGGCTGCCCTTCATTCTACAGATCCAGGTCACCCGTGATGGCTGCGCCACCGATGCTTTTTGGACTGCCAGTGCAGATGGATACCCAGATCACCCTCCATTTTGATATGCACGCCACGCTGTGGCATAGGCACGTGACGACTGTACTAGTAGATCAGGGTGGACCCTACCTTGTACCCCATAGATTCGAGGCCTGGTATAGGGAGGGCCTGTATGGCTTTGAGAGACCCCAGAGAGATTCTCTGATCCCTATGGAGGACGACCCTATCCTGTTGCAGCCAGCCGAGTATGGTGGCGAGGTGATCGACCCCGACCACTGCAGGAGTTGCCGCCCCAGGACGCTCTGAGATTGATGGTCACGAGGAGGGTGACGCCATGGACACTGACGAGGAGGATCCAGAGGAGGACCCCGAGGAGGACCCAGAGGAGGACCCAAAGGAGGAGCCCGAGGAGGTCTGAGTTCCACAGTTGCTGGTCTAGGATTTTTGGAGTTTGAGCGAGCGTAGATGTCTTGACCATAGTTGAGATTTTCTTTTGGGGTCTGTATCTAACGCTTGATTATGTATATATATGCTGTTACCTCCTTTTGTAAAAGTGTTTCTTGTCTTTTCATACTACCCCACTATCTTGTGTATGTATGCATGTGTAGAAGGCACGCTTCCGCAGGTTTTAGATTGTTGTCGTTTTGCGCTAGCGTAGCTTGGTCGCGATGAGCATCCTGGGCCCGTCGCTACTCGTAGTGTGACAGTCTGAAAATTCGACCCAATTGTCAGAATTTCTCAATGAATGGAAATACTTCGTTAATACACTCTAGTCGACGCTCACTCAGGATTAGTTACCCTGAGATGACCAACCGAAAGGGAAAGGCTACCTGGGAATTTTTCCCAACCAGCCGCCCGTTGGCTTGAGACTGAGACGGGGTCGGTATTTAATGAAATTGACCACAAAATGAAATCCGACATTGGACAATCGAAGTAGTAAGGTAAACACAAGGGAGAAATGAAGTCAGTTTCAGAAATGTCGACTGAAGGTCAGACAGCCGGTGCACGTCGAGAAGCAAGACGTGAATGGAAAATTACCGAAATGCCCCCGGTAAATGCTCAGGCCTTAGAATGAGACTAAATAGGATTTTTGAAAATAGAGTCGATAGACCGACACCAAATCCAGTTCAAAATTCGTTCGCGCTCAGGACTCGATCGGTGCATTGGCACGCAAATCGAGGCAAGTCAAATCAGATGTCACATCAATCAGATGTCCATCAATCAATCAAGTGTCATGTCAATCAATCACATCAATCATGGCACAATTTCCAAGGAAATCAAATCCATCAATCCTAGTCACTATTCTACCTACTCCACTTTCTAGCTAAATTGATTTATTTGATTATAAACTATCCTACTCTCTCTCTCTCCTCCCATTTTGTTCGGTCACCACTCCCTCTCCTCTCTCCCGACGTCTCTCTCCCTCACGGCTCCCTCACGTCCGTCGGCCGCCCGAGGAGCTCCACCGTCGCCCGTCGTCCGCCCTTGTCGCCACCGACCAGCCACCGTCGTTGCTCATCCTCCTCCGTAAGCCCTCTAGCCCTTCTCCTCCTTGTTCTCGCGGCCGTGGAGGCCGTGAAGCCATTGATCCCGTCTCACCTCTCTCTCTCGTTCGTCCGCGTGAAGCCGCCCGAGCCACCGTCCACGTCGTCGTCGTCCCGGCCGCCGTCGACTCCATCCCGTCGCCCCGTCGTCTTGGTGAGTTCCCTTGGCCCCTTGTCCTTGCTATTTCCGTGGCCATGGAGGCCACATGAACCCTGAACCCACCTCACACTCTCTCTCCCTCTCGGCTAGCCTTCGTTCGCCGCGAGCTCCACCGGCCGTCCGTCCTCATTCCGTCGTCTCCGCCGACCAGCCGCCGTTGCCGACCCCTCTAGGTAAGCTCCATCCTCTAATCCTAATCTAGGCTAGTAGGTATATGTGTGGATGGTTGTGTTAGGGACTAATTAAGGTGATTATGGCATAATATGGGTAATTAAGCCTAATGGGCTTTAGTTTAATGGTGTGCATATTATGGGCCGTGCGTGTAGGGCTTGGGAAGCTACAATTGGGCTTGAAATGTTGAAAATGGGCTGGTTGGGATGGACCTAGGCGTGTATGTAGTGGCCCAAAGAGTTGTAATGGGCTTGGGGACTTAATTCCTTCTAATTGGGCCCAAACTAAACTAATTGGACCAAATTGGTAATGGTGGGCCTATATGGACGAAAATTGGAATTGGATGGCCCAAACTTATGATCTTGAACCTTAATTTATGAGGCCCACTAATGTGCATGGGCATAGAATGGCGAATTGGGCCTAAAATAACTTAATTGGACTTAATGGGCTAGTCCTTGAAAATTGGTTTGGACCCCACGCGAATTTAACAATAATAATGGGCCTGATTTATATATTTAATTTAATAATTAAATTATGGGCCTAAGAATGGATAATGGGCCTTAGATACTAATTGGGCCCAACTTAATTTAATAAGCCCAACTTGGTCTAGTGGGCCTAACCCACTTCATTGAACCTTGAATCCTATTAGGCCCGACTTGATTTACGGGCTTAGAACACTATATGGGCCGACTTACCCTTGGTGGACCTTGGCCTTAGATTGGGCTTTAGACCATTCGAACCCGAATCGACTAATTGGGCCTTAAACCAAGCTAAGCCTAATTCAACTACACCCGAGGGTTCGTTAAATCACTGAATCATTAGTCGTGGGTTACTAACTCCCAGGGGACTAACACGAGCAATTGGGCTTAGGTCGAGTTATCAAGGTCGCTAAGATGAGGTTCCAATTGTTATGGGTTTGACCGAGAATTAGTACGTGATATCTTGCTGGGCCTGTCTGACCGAGGACTGCATGTGTGGGACCTTTCAATCTCGTATAGTTTGGGCTTGATGAGCATGTAATTCTTTGATGATCTCTTGATATGCTCTGTACTGTGTTTATGTGCCATTTCATGCATGCTCTATGTTTGATTGGCTGATTGCAATCATGTGGGCCCCGCATATATTGAGAGCATGGCATGAGTCACCAGTGATGTGACGTGAGAATGTGCCCTGATGGGAAATGGAGAGAAAAGGGAGACCAACGTAAGGCGTTCGAGACGCAGTGTGGTATTTGCCGTGTGGCACTGAGAAGAGCCTGATGGGATTTGGAGTGATAGATGGGCATGGTCCATTGGGACCCGTTATGGCGGATCGAGGCCTGAGTATGATCCATTGGGATCCGATATGGCCGGTTGAGGCCTGCAGCATTACATATGGCATCTGGCTTGACATCTCTTGTGCCCGTCTGTATGATATGAACTGTGTTGTGATATTTGTACGTCTGTTAAGCCTGTTGGGATCTGGTACCGAGAGGACTGAGAGTGTCTGAACCCTGGACCGCGAACCTAGTCCACTGGATAGGACCGACCCCACTAGTATACGCTATCCTACGTTAGGATTAGTGGTGAGCTTATTGAGTTTCGACTCATGGGCGGTGGTTGCCCTTCATTTTACAGATCCAGGTCACCCGTGATGGCTGCACCGCCGATGCTTTTTGGATTGCCAGTACAGATGGATACCCAGATCACCCTCCATTTTGATATGCACGCCACTCTGTGGCATAGGCATGTGACTACTGTGTTAGTAGATCAGGGTGGACCTTATCTTGTACCCCATAGATACGAGGCCTGGTTTAGAGAGGGCCTGTATGGCTTCGAGGGACCTCAGAGAGATTCCCCGATTCCTATGGAGGACGACCCGATCTTGTTGCAGCCAGCCGAGTATGGTGGCGAGGTTATCGACCCCGACCCGCTGCAGGAGTTGCCGTCCCCAGGCCGTTCTGAGATCGATGGGCACGAGGAGGGTGACGCCATGGACACAGATGAGGAGGATCCAGAGGAGGACCCAGAGGAGGACCCCGAGGAGGATCCCGAGGAGGAGCTAGAGGTGGACTGAGTCCCGCTATTACTGGTCCAGATTTTGAGAGCGTAGATAGCTTGACCATAGATGAGGTTTTCTTTTGGGGTCTGTATCTAACGCTTGATTATGTATATGATGATGTATTACCTTTTGTAAAAGTGTTCTTGTCCTTTCATACTACCCTGTTGTCTTGTGTATGTATGCATGTATAGAAGGCACGCTTCCGCAGGTTTCAGATAGTTGCCATTGTGCGCTAGCGTAGCTTGGCCGCGATGTGCATCCTGGGCCGTCGCTACTCGTAGGCCAGGCGTACGCAGTTTCGTTACGATATGAGCAGGGATGTCGCGAGCTCGATTGGGGTTCGGGGCGTGACACGTAGGCCAGGTGTACGCAGGGTTCGTTACGATATGAGCAGGGATGTCGCGTGCTCGATTGGGGTTCGGGGCGTGACACCAATGGGCCATAAGGCCCACGCCCAAGCCCAGCGAATATGCAGCCCAAATCAAGCCCATTCATCCAATTTGAGCCCACTATAAAATTCAGCCCATTACCACTCTTGAGCCCATAATCGATTATTAGAAACATGCTCTAAGATAGCCCATTGGACACTAGCATTCATGCCAAAGCCCATGGCCCATAAATTACCCTAGCGCATTAAGCCTAATCTTGTCTAATTTGGCCCAAATAAGCCTTTGGCCGAACTAACACCTCTAGGCCCTCATTCTCACGTCCAAGCCCAAGTCCACAAAGAATGACTTAAGCCCATTAAGCCCAACTTGTTTGTTTTAGCCCAAATTGAACCCCAAGCCCTCTTACTACCTTAGGCCCATCATTTACACGTCCATGCCTTCTTTCACAGCCCATATGTGGCACTTTCTAGCCAAATCAGACTTGCCAAGCCCATGATCAACCCATATGACTTACTTCCCTAATTTGGTCTAAGGTTTTCCAAACGATTTTCATGATCCTACTAGATATGCACATACCAAACTAACCAATGACCAAAATCAACCAAGCATACCATATTCCTAAGCTGGGATTAGAAGTTTGCTTACCAAGGATGGGCGGAAATGGCGGTGGCGGCAGTAAAAGCCCAAATCGGCCGGTTGAGGTCCATGGCCCAACGGAGAGGGGCGACGGCTTGGTGGCTGTTCCGGCGACTTAGGAGGGCTCCTCGAACCTAGAAACAATAGTCCTACGTGTTAGGGAGGTCAAGAGTCGTGTGGAATGAGCCTTAGTGGCCGAAGCTCGCCCGGGCCAAAACGACGAACAAACGACAAAGAGGAATAGGGGCTAGTTGGGGTTCTAATGGGTTTCCAAGCCGTGGAAAATGAATGAAAGTGGGCTAGGAAGACTTACCAGGTGAGGACCGGTCGTGGTGGAGACGGACGGTGGCTGGATGACGGCAAATAAACGGAGGAGACGGACGGCTACAAATGCAAACCGAAGGAGAGAGAGAGAGATTGAGACCTGGTCAATCTTCCATGGAGGTTTCCAGGCTTGTAAAGTGATGGAAAGGGAGTTTAGGAGCCTTACCAAGACAAGGACGAGGCGGGTAGAGGCGGGTGGCCGACGGCTGGAGGCGACGGGACGGCCAGTCGGCTTGGCAGGCGAACGACGAAGGAGATGGTGGAAGAAGAAGAAACCAAGAGGATGGGAGGAGATGGAGGGTGGTCGGCCGAATGGAGGGGTGAGAGGGAGGAGAGAGATTGAGAGGTTATAATGGTGAAATTCAATTTAATGGGTAGTGGAGTGGTTGATGGGGGGTTCTAAGATGTGAAGTGTATACTTTGATGGATTTGATTGACAACCTTGGAAATTGTGAGATGTGACTCTTGAATGATTGATTGACATTTGATGTGACTTCGCCTCGGGATGCGTGCCAAATGCACCGATCGAGTCACGAGCGCGAACGAGTTTCAGACTGAATTGGTACCATTCTATCGTGTTCATGCTAAAAAGTTTCAATTCGATCTAATTCTAAGGACTGACCATTCACCGGGGGCACTTCGATAATTTTCCCACTCATGTCTTGCTTCGCGACATTCGCCGGCTGTGACAGTCTGAAAATTCGACCCAATTGTCAGAATTTCTAAATGAATGGAATGCTTCGTTAGTACACTCTAGTCGACGCTCGCTCAGGATTAGCTACCCTGAGATGGCTAACCGAAGGGGAAAGGCTATCTGGGAATTTTTCCCAATCAGCCGCCCGTTGGTCTGAGACTGAGACAGGGTTGGTATTTAATGAAATTGACCGTAAAATGAAATTCGACGATGGACAATCGAATTAGTAAGATGAACGCAATGAAAGAAATGAAATCAGTTTCAGAAATGTCGACTGAAGGTCAGACAGCCGGTGCACGTCGAGAAGCAAGACGTGAATGGAAAATTACCGAAATGCCCCCGGTAATGCTCAGTCCTTAGAATGAGATTAACTAGGATTTTTGAGAATGGATTTTATAGACCGACGCCAAATCCAATCTGAAATTCGTTCGCACTCGGGACCCGATCGGTGCATTTGGCACGCAAATCGAGGCAAGTCAAATCTGTTGTCAAATCAATCAAATGTCACATCAATCAAGTGTCATGTCAATCCATCAATCACATCAATCATGGCACAATTCCCCATGAAATCAAATCTAGTCATGTCACGCCCGAACCCCAATTTTGGACCGGGTTTGGTGTCGGACTATCGATTCTACTCTCGAAAATCCTAATTTATCTAATTCTAAGGATTGAGCATTTACCGGGGGCATTTCGGTAATTTTCCATTCACGTCTTGCTTCTCGACGTGCACCGGCTGTCTGACCTTCAGTCAACATTTCTGAAACCGATTTTCATTTCTTCATTGTGGTTGTCTTACTGATTCGATTGTCCAATGCCGAATTTCATTTTGTGGTCAATTTCATTAAATACCGACCCTGTCTCAGTCTCAGACCAACGGGCGGCTGATGAGAAAAATTCCCAGATAGCCTTTCCCCTTCGGTTGGTCATCTCAGGGTAGCTAATCCTGAGTGAGCGTCGACTAGAGTGTATTAACGAAGCATTTCCATTCATTTAGAAATTCCGACAAATGGGTCGAATTTCAGACTGTCACAATTCTTCCCCTCTTATAAAAATTTCGTCCTCGAAATTTACAGTCTACAAGTCTCACTCCAAAAATCAAAATTACACTTGCTCATTCAAAAAGATGGGGGTATTTCTTCTTCATCTCGTCTTCACTCTCCCAGGTGGCTCCTTCGGTTCCATGGTGCTCCCAGATGACCTTGACCAGTGGAATCGTTTTGTTCCTGAGTACTTGCTCCTTTGCGATCTCAATCCTTATTGGCCTTTCCGCGTAGGAGACGCGGTCATCCATTTCAATGACTTCATGATCGAGTATATGGCCAGGATCTGGTCAACTTCCTCAACATCGACACATGGAAA
>JAGVVM010016866.1:0-17122 GCA_019149425.1 Psidium friedrichsthalianum
TGTTTGTCTAATTGGACTATTTATTCTTTATCTTCCCTTGAGAGAATTTGACTTTTCTTTATCATTAGAAGGTTTACATGATGATTCATATGATTACGAGAGAGAGAGAGAGACCTGGGTATTTGTGAGTGAAGTAGTCCCAGATACTTGGCCCTTTACCACCTTCATTTGCTGCACCTTCATACTGCAAAGTTTTCAATGACTGATATAAACTGCAAAAGGAGAACTACAAATATTGTCTCGAAGAACCAATTGAAGAAAAACTAGGCTAGGTTAGAGTAATCACCTGATAAGCAGCCGATGTGGTTCCAAAAAGAAAATCGTGTGGGAACTGCTCCGGTTGAGCCTAACCGCGTTGTAATCGCCGGGTTTATACGTGTAATGATTGCCGGCAGCTGAACATGACTCAGTGAACCCACAACGACAAGAACCCTAAAGCAGTTCATGATGGCATGAAACGCCATGACTAAAATACACATTCAATTCCGAAGACTAGCTTTCTTTTTTGCTCTATTTATGAGGTCTCACGGAAGAAACCTGAATGACAATCTCCAGCGCACTTTCTTTCGTGAACGAAAAAAACTTAACAAAGACAGATGATTATGTGGGTTTTACGCTTCATTGATGTGTCAAATCAGAAATAAGGTGTGCAAGTTGGACCAGACCAGATCGGCCCAGACCGGATTGGACTGACTGGGTTGGTCTGGTCTCGAGGGAGGCAGTTCGCTCCACGGTTCAAATAAATGGGACCATGATCGGGCTATCCAATCCTCGATCCCATGGTGGATGGCCCAGACCGGACCGCCCTATACATAATTATATATCTAATTGTATATACATGATAATAAATAATAAATTAGAAATATTTGACTTCAAACTAAACATTTTCATGTATGGGCCGGTCTCGATCAGGTCCATGGTACCGAAAATTGGAGATCGGACTACCGGTCCAGTTTCCGTTCCATACTAGGATCGGACTAGCCCGGACTATGCACACCTCTGATCATAAACTCACTCTCCTACCCCTAGAAAAGAAATTTCATGTGTCTCTCCGGCCCCACAAAAAAAAGGAAAAAATCTTATCTATCCATGACAATATGTCATCTTGACCGCCCCAGTCTTAGAATGATATCATCAATTTATTATGCATTTTGAAATTCAAATCTTATCTAACTACATATAGACGTACGTGAAGGTCATGTTCAGAAAGTGGAGGTGCCTAACAAATTTGACGATTTCACTTTCTCATGATTAGTCATCCGGTGATACCTGATTTAGTCGTGCTAAATTGCATTTTTTTTCTTTTTTGCTGACACCATTTATGAGGCCCTCTATATGTTAACGTATCAAACTCCGCTTGATAAAAGTTGCGACCGAGCCTCACCAAGTATTAATAGACCGTCCGTAACTTCAGTGCGGCGCATGAGCACAGAAGCCGACTATCTAAAAACCTATGAAATAGGCTGCAAATCTCATAATCGATTAAAGACCAATTTTGTAACGAGACATGCGTATTCGGGTAGGTGGATGAATCTAAAGAGGAGCAGACGTTTTGGGTGAGACTTATGGACTCCTTTGTTTGGTTTATCTTAATGGAGTAGCTAGGGGCCTTTTAATCTGGACTTTAATTTCGTGCGACCGGTAGCTAGCGTGGAGCTTCATAACCAAGAAAGACAATGGCGCCCCTGTTGCTCCACGTGATACATATGTTGTCGAGTTTCAACTTGCGTATCTGTTAACTTGTGAGCATGGAAACGCATGCGTGTTCTATCTTCTGGAGCTGGAAAATAATGACCATGACAGGAGTAGTGAGAATAATAAGAATAAAAATAGCAATAGTATCAACGACGATGATGATAGTTAGGTTTTGAGTGCATATGAGCTCGATGCATCTGAGCTCTTCAAATCCCGTGTAAAACACCCATGTGACGTGAAGTGAGGAACGCTCTAGACTCAAATGCATCCGACGCATCTAGAAAGGTCTCTTGATTGTTTGAGGTCCAGCTACGCCGGATCGACTGCATTTCGCAAGTACATGGCGAGCTATGAAATTTGAAATCATTTGGGGGGAGTAGAGCAAGGAGCAAGAAAGCACGTCTCGAATCAATTAGAATTTCGACAAATGATCGCAGCCAAGACACGCCAAAAAACCTTACCCGCTAAGGAAAGTACCCGCACCAACCCCGGCCGGCACCAAATTCAAAGGGTACAATGTCATCTAAAACTCCAAACTGAGCAACCACCGTGGCCTTCTCCGTCTTGGACAATCAGAAAGTTTTCGTGCTTCTGAAGCCCACGTGGCGCTACGGGAACACTGAGTTTGCCATCTGCAAGTCAAGCCCGGCTTTTCTGGATCGCCAGTCATGTAGGTCCACCTTCCTGGGGATAGCAGCTTGATTTATGCCTGGATTCTAATTTTTTTGACCTGCATGAAACTGACAATATGTTCTGCAACATAACACCTGTCAAATAATTTCATATGGACCATTTCTTTAGTAAAATATCTAATTTAATAAGGACGATTTCTCATAAATATTCGTTAAAATATGCATGTTTTTTTTTTTTTTGCAATTTTCGCTTCACATGTGATAGCTTGCCTTCTTCATCGGCCCTAGACAAATCACACATAACGCTTTTCGATCAAGAATTTTCCATCTCAATTCTACCATCGGATCCACTTTCTCGGTTTTGGGTTTTCAACCCTCAAGTGGTGCATAGAGATCTTTCTGATAAAAATAGTTACATTTTTAAAGTTTCCATCATCCGAATCCCTCTTATCGAATTTATCGATTTTGATTTTATCTTCTGCCATATTGTTTGTTTTAGTTGAATATCACTGAAAAACCTCAATGTTCTTGATTAGCCAACTAAGCTTTGATGAGAGTGTATGGTTATCTTGGTCTTTCTCATCCTAAAAATAAGCTCAAAGAATGAGACATTTCCTTATACTCATAAATCAATTATTAGTCCTTTCCATAAGGGATGTGGGACAACCCCAACAATTTCTCCCTCACACATCGAGCTTTGTGTCGGATAGCAACAATTCGTATCTCCATCGTGTAACAGTCGGTCCAAACTTGTTGTAACATAGGCTCTGATATTAGTTGATAGGAGCTTCATGACTAGATTTATGCCTACGCATTCCAACTGACCTGTGATCTGCGTGAATTGTTAATTTGCTCTGCAATAGAGCCTTTGCCAAATAACTTTAACCAATTTCTTTAGCAAAAATATCTGATTTGATGTGGAATTTCTTAACACAATCCCTCACACGTGCATACTAATAATCTCCCCCTTACGTGTGAGCTCAATGTTAAGTCTGTTCCTCCTTATTCAGGTATCCTTCCGCATCATTTATTTTAAGTTGAATCTCCATCAAAACCCAATTCCATAACCATGGAGCCTGCTATCGAGCCCGCATTGTTACACTACAACGTTCATCGCCCAAAAATTGCCGCATGGGTCACCAACATCGGCTCTGATGCAATTGATAGGAGCGTGTAACAGAAGTCCGATACTTCACCAAGGGAGATCACCAGAGGGAGCTCAAGTTCTAGCTCATCAATATATCTAGTTAACCTACATTCACTTAAAACTTAAGCCATGATTATGGGCTAATATGGATATATTAACAGCTCTATACTAATTTGATTCTCCGATGTAAGATTTCTTTAACAACCCACTCACATGTGCATCCTAAAATCGAGGTATCCTTATCATACAATGTCTTCAACTAACGTGAGCAAATGCCTAATATACAAACCCTCTCTTTCGATGGCATTTGTTTTGATCCTATATATATAAATATCACATGCTATTGAGATAGATGTGTAAGTTTTATAAGAAGTCTCAAATCGAAAAACTAGTGCGGTGTGAAATAGTAATTATCCTAATGATTCGCCAGTTAATATCCTAGTTGACTCATCATTCAATGATTTAAGCTTTTAAGTGAATATGGACCAAATTAAATGTGTTGAGGGATGAGACTTAAACTTCCACTTAAGGCATGTATGGCAACAATTTTGATCCAAAAAAAGGATTTTCATTAGAATATTTTTTTTCTAATTCTGTTCCCTAGACGAGTTTTAGAAAATCAAGCGTGTTTAGTAACTGTACAAAATTTTTGTTACTAAAACAAAAACGCGTTTGGTAATTGCACAAAATTTGTGTTCCCATGAACAATTTCTTTTTCCTAATTTTTGTCATTTAAGTCAAATAATTACATAGTTACTTTGTGAATTTCATCATACATTTTGAATTAACTGAAGATTAATTTATATTGATTTTCTTACATAACATACTACTATAACAGTTTTTGTGTTATTTCATCTAATTGTCATATCTTGAAGAGTCATTTTAAGGTTAAAAGAAGAGACCACATTAGGTTAGTATGTAATTTTAGATTAGCTTGGACCCTCCCAGTGTCCAAGGTCTATACTAAATCACAACGAGGGAATGTCGAATTTGATCTTAAAGAGATCGGTGACATGTGTATGTGTACATATAAATGGAGTCGCCATCAATCTTTAAAAAAGGTAGACCGAAAACTTTATTGAGCGATTGGAAGAAATGATTCAATTCTACGCACCAAAGAAATCTAAGATCCGGAGACTTGATTACGTCGGTGTTTCCACCAACACTCTTTCGGTATCGAGTTCAGTGTTGTCTAAACATGTCTCATGCAAATTTTCATCTCATTTTTAAACTATGAGGTAAGCCAATGCTAAGTCTTTTTTTCAAATTTTCTAAAACTAGACTAAGTTTAAAGTACCTAAACTTAGGTAAATTACAATCAATGAAATCAAGTATGCGATCAAGGAATCCTGGCATGGATAAATAACATCATAAAATCCTATAAAGCCCCAAGGGCTTCAAGAAATATTGTTCGGATTTAATTTCAAAAGTATTTATGATTTTCCTAAAAAATAAAATCTATGAAATCTAGGAATCTAAGTCCAAATATAGAATGAGGTCAAACTAGTTTAATCTAAGTTTCTTCTATTTTTTAGGGTTTTTTTTTTAGAACTTTTTTGATATTTTAGAATTTTTTCCATTTTTTTCAATTTTTTTTATTATCTTATTTTTTTTCAAGAAAACGAGAGATCGTTTTTTTTTGTAAGGTTATTTTTTTTTGTAAGGAGAAAATGAGAGATCGTTTTGTTTTAGTTTGAGGAAAAGTAATAAAAAAACTACAAAGGAAAAGTGAAATATGTGGGACTTCATTCTATTTTTTTATTCTCAAAAGTGATTCTTTTTTTTTTCAGAACCATTTTTTTTGTTCTTGTTTTTACTCCAAAACTGTTCCCGAGAACATAATCACAATTGGAATCATTTACGTTATTAAACATGGTTCAAATTTTTTTTTGTTCCGAAAAATAGAATTAGAGAACCAAAATCATTGCCATACAAGCCCTTAATAACACCCCCCATGTGATAGATATCGAGCCAAATGGTGTTCTTACGCAGCTATCCATAATTCGTAACTTGCATATCAAAGTAACGGCTTGCTCCAAGCTATGAATGGAGGGACATATTGCCCATCTTCTAAGTGCAGCGCCTTGCTGTCTTAGCCGTACCTATCTGTCCACTTGCTTAAAGCTCTCGCCCTATTCTTGTGCAAACCAGTTCACAGCCCAAGCAGAACAGCACCATAATGCGTAGTTCCTAGATCCGTGAGTAAGCACCTTAGCCAAAGAAGTCAACCATTACAATGCGTGCACATGGGGAAAATACCAAAAAATCCGGAACATATTGTAATTATACTCATTTAGTCCCCTTTTTCTTTTTTGCCAATTCAATTCTAAACTTTTTGTATTTATGCGAATTCATTCCATCCGCTAATTTTGTCCAGAAATCGTTGACGTGGCACTATGGGTGCCGACGTGGCAATTTTTTATAATATTTTAGAATTGTTTTTTCTTTTTCTTTTTCTTCCTTCCCTTTCTTCTTGTTCCTCCAGCCTGTCGCTAAGGTTCAGTGACTGGCTAGAGGCAAGGGCCGATGACTCGACGGCAACAGAAGAAATCTCTACCAATCGCGTCAAGAGGCGACTTGTCCAGGAGATGTCCTTGTTTTCTTGACTGGTCAAGAGGAAATTGAATTCGTTGAAGACTTATTCAAGAGCGACTACGGCAGTTGCCTGAAGGCAACCGTAATATGTAGACTGTTTCTATATTTTCATCTCTTCCCTCCGAGAAACAAATGCGTGTCTTTGCACCCAGTCCTCCTGGATTTCGTAAGGTTATATTGGCCACTAATATAGCCGAGACATCAGTGACCATACCTGGGATAAAGTATGTTGTAGACCCTGGATTCACGAAAGCATGGTCTTATGATCCAGCCAAGGCAGGAATCATCAATTGTCATACCAACTTCCAAGGCTCAGGCTCTTCAAAGAAGTGGATGAGCAGGACGTGAAGGACCTGGGAAGTGTTTCCACCTCTACCCAGCAGTGAATTTGAGAAAACTTGAGGATTCGACAAAGCCCGAGATTAAGAGATGCAATCTTTAAAATGTTGTTTTTGCAACTCATGGCTTTGGGTGCGGATGATGTTTTTGGGTTTGACTTTATCGAAAAAAAAAACCACCAAGAGCAGCTATTTTGTTTTTCAAGATTTCCTTTGGTTTTGCAGAAATTAGGTCGGATGGGTCTTTACCTATATTATCTGATGAGTAAACTCTGTCATGCCATTTTGCAAGGGCTCGTTGGTTGAAGTGGGTGCTTGTGTTTCAATTCTTGATCTGCAAATTCCGGTGGCTTGCATGATTTTGTGTGTGCGTGTGGGGAGGGTTTTTTGGGGAGGCTCTCGGGGGGGGGCGGGGGGTGTGATTGAGATTCATTCAGCAAAAACGTCCAGAGAACTTTCCTCTCTCCAACGGCTGCAGTTAATTCCAAGTTCACCTCTTCCCACGCTCGCCTATGCGCTAGCCCGACGTTTAAGGATCGAAAACTTGCTGTTCAAGGCTCATTTTCGCTGCTGTTTATGTCAAAACAGTGCTGTTTTTTTGGTGACTTTTACTACTAGTTCAGTGCGGAATTTTGGCTCGATAAAGGCCTGATTTTTTTTTTTGGAGGAAAGGTAAGATATATTGATACTAATCAAAATGCGCGAATACAAGGAGCCGAAATACAAAACCTCGCACCACCTAAGACATCAAGAATGTCTCAATAGGTACAAAGGTGTAACGGCACAAAAAGGAGCCGAAGGGCGCACTAGCACGGCCAAACACATGGCCAGCAGGGGCAGCAAAAAGCCGCAAAACCTATGAAAAGATGTCGGGAGAGATCCCCCAGTTAGCTTGGATCTTCTTGTTGCGCGGAGTGTCTTCGACCGGCTTAAGGGACAACCCTCGGTCTTTCACCAACTTGGCAAGATGAGTTCGCAAAATAGCTGCAAAATCCTTGCTGATTGGTGCTTAAATAGCTGCTGTTGGTGCCGTTTCTACTGCTGTCCAGACCAAAGAACTTGCTGTTTGGGGTTCAATTGCTGCAGTTGATCGAGTCTAAAGGCGAACGAAGTGACTCCCATCGTGAAACACGCAAGCTGCTGTCCAGCCAATCAAAATCCTTCGCCATCGTCCGTCGATTCATTGAGAGCCACAAGCATTATCACCAATTGTACCTGCAAGTCTAAGCCGCGCGTGAGGCTCCATAGCCGCCGAGAATCGCTCGTTTCTACCACACACAAAGCCGACGTGAGTCCGAATCGTCGTGATCCATAATTTCGATTGTTCAAATTTGGGGCATTATCCACATTCAGGTAACGAAGGTCTATCCCAAAATACTTTGAATATCATGTTGTCTGGATTGATTGAATTAGACTCTAAGCATATCTCATTGAATATTGCATATTTTTGAATTTGGCTTTTGGATATGCTTTTTTTGGATTTTAGATATATTTCGTAGCTTCATTTTCGAGGAAATGTAAATGCTAATCATCATCTTGGAGGGATTGCGCATATCTTTCGGAGTGTTTGAATTATCTTAAATTCGAATTTGAAGCAATCCAAGTCTTGAGCATATCTTAATATCTTGCGGATAAACATTGGCTTGAATTGACAATATCTTTCCAATTTGAGAATTATCTGAATATATTTGCAAAATCTCATAACCTCATTTTTCTAATTAAGAAGATGTAATCCCTTGTGGATAGGGCAATTTTCCTTTCAAAGTCGGCAATTCTTACCCTTAGCGGCCAAAATTTCATTCATTTTTTATATAGTCTAAATCAAATATTTTTTATATATTCCTTGAGTATAGCACTTGCTCCCTTGCGCCTTTGTCCCTCGGATATATGCATTATGGATGACCATCCGACCTCACCCTCGAAGTACGACGTCATTCGCACAAATGAAATTATCCATCTTATCCCATAGCTTTGGAACCGGACCGATAATTTCATTTAAATTCACCATCTGACCCCACCCTCGGGGTACGACGTGAATAAATTCTCTTCCGACCTTAACTTTAGATACGAAGCGAATTCATCGAAAAAAATTCGGATTATAGGTGTACGATACTCAAGCTTATTATACTTTTATTTCACTCTTTTAAAAAATTAAATCATGGTCTAAAATGGAATTAAATGTCAAGATACCTTTTATAAATTAGACTTCGAGTGATCAATTTCCTAATTTATATTAATTGTTATCAACTTTCATAATCCGAATTTTTTTCGATGAATTCGCTTCGTATCTAAAGTTTAAGGTCGGAAGAGAATTTATTCACGTCGTACCCCGAGGGTGGGGTCAGATGGTGAATTTAAATGAAATTTATCGGTCCGGTTCCAAAGCTATGGGATAAGATGGATAATTTCATTTGTGCGATGACGTCGTACTTCGAGGGTGAGGTCGGATGGTCATCCATAATGCATATATCCGAGGGACAAAGGCGCAAGGGAGCAAGTGCTATACTCAAGGAATATTATAAAAAATATTTGATTTAGACTATATAAAAAATGAATGAATTTTTGGCCGCTAAGGGTAAGAATTGCCGACTTTGAAAGGAAATTGCCCTATCCACAAGGGATTACATCTTTCTTAATTAGAAAATGAGGTTATGAGATTTTGCAAATATATTCAGATAATTCTCAAATTGGAAAGATATTGTCAATTCAAGCCAATGTTTATCCGCAAGATATTAAGATATGCTCAAGACTTGGATTGCTTCAAATTCGAATTTAAGATAATTCAAACACTCCGAAAGATATGCGCAATCCCTCCAAGATGATGATTAGCATTTACATTTCCTCGAAATGAGCTACGAAATATATCTAAAATCCAAAAAAGCATATCCAAAAGCCAAATTCAAAATATGCAATATTCAATGAGATATGCTTAGAGTCTAATTCAATCAATCCAGACAACATGATATTCAAAGTATTTTGGGATAGACCTTCGTTACTGAATTGTGGATAATGCCCCAATTTGAACCATCGAAATTATGGATCACGACGATTCGGACTCACGTCGGCTCTTGTGTGTGGTAGAAATCGAGCGATTCTCGGCGGCTATGGAGCCTCACGCGCGGCTTAGACTTGCAGGTACAATTGGTGATAATGCTTGTGGCTCTCAATGAATCGACGGACGATGGCGAAGGATTTTTGATTTGGCTGGACAGCAGCTTGCGTGTTTCACGATGGGAGTCACTTCGTTCGCCTTTAGACTCGATCAACTGCAGCAATTTGAACCCCAAACAGCAAGTTCTTTGGTCTGGACAGCAGTAGAACGGCACCAACAGCAGCTATTTTAAGCACCAATCAGCAAGGATTTTGCAGCTATTTTGCGAACTCATCTTGCCAAGTGGTGAAAGACCGAGGGTTGTCCCTTAAGCCGGTCGAAGACACTCCGCGCAACAAGAAGATCCAAGCTAACTGGGGGATCTCTCCCGACATCTTTTCATAGGTTTTTGCGGCTTTTTGCTGCCCCTGCTGGCCATGTGTTTTGGCCGTGCTAGTGCGCCCTTCGGCTCCTTTTTTGTGCCGTTACACCTTTGTACCTATTGAGACATTCTTTGATGTCTTAGGTGGTGCGAGGTTTTTGTATTTCGCTCCTTGTATTCGCGCATTTTGATTAGTATCAATATATCTTACCTTTCCTCCAAAAAAAAAATCAGGCCTTTTATCGAGCCAAAATTCCGCACTGAACTAGTAGTAAAAGTCACCAAAAACAGCACTGTTTTTGACATAACAGCAGCGAAATGAGCCTTGAACAGCAAGTTTTCGATCCTTAAACGTCGGGCTAGCGCATAGGCGAGCGTGGGAGAGGTGAACTTTGGAATTTAACTGCAGCCGTTGGAGAGAGGAAAGTTCTCTGGACGTTTTTGCTGAATGAATCTCAATCACACCCCCCCGCCCCCCCCCGAGAGCCTCCCCAAAAAACCCTCCCCACACGCACACAAAATCATGCAAGCCACCGGAATTTGCAGATCAAGAATTGAAACACAAGCACCCACTTCAACCAAACGAGCCCTGCAAAATGGCATGACAGAGTTTACTTCATCAGATAATATAGGTAAAGACCCATCCGACCTAATTTCTGCAAACCAAAGGAAATCTTGAAAAACAAATAGCTGCTCTTGGTGGTTTTTTTTTTTCGATAAAGTCAAACCCAAAACATCATCCGCACCCAAAGCCATGAGTTGCAAAAACAACATTTTAAAGATTGCATCTCTTAATCTCGGGCTTTGTCGAATCCTCAAGTTTTCTCAAATTCACTTGCTGGGTAGAGGTGGAAACACTTCCCAGGTCCTTCACGTCCTGCTCATCCACTTCTTTGAAGAGCCTGAGCCTTGGAAGTTGGTATGACAATTGATGATTTCCTGCCTTTGGCTGGATCATAAGACCATGCTTTCGTGAATCCAGGGTCTACACATACTTTATCCCAGGTATGGTCACTGATGTCTCGGCTATATTAGTGGCCAATATAACCTTACGAATCCAGGAGGACTGGGTGCAAAGACACGCATTTGTTCTCGGAGGGAAGAGATGAAAATATAGAAACAGTCTACATATTACGGTTGCCTTCAGGCAACTGCCGTAGTCGCTCTTGAATAAGTCTTTCAACGAATTCATTTCCTCTTGACCAGTCAAGAAAACAAGGACATCTCCTGGACAAGTCGCCTCTTGACGCGATTGTAGAGATTTCTTCTGTTGCCGTCGAGTCATCGGCCCTTGCCTCTAGCCAGTCACTGAACCTTAGCGACAGGCTGGAGGAACAAGAAGAAAGGGAAGGAAGAAAGAAAAGAAAAACAATTCTAAAATATTATAAAAAATTGCCACGTCGGCACCCTAGTGCCACGTCACGATTTCTGGACAAAATTAGCTGGATGGAATGAATTCGCATAAATACAAAAGTTTAGAATTGAATTGGCAAAAAGAAAAAGGGGACTAAATGAGTATAATTACAATATGTTCCGGATTTTTTTGTATTTTCCCCATGTGCACGCATTGTAATGGTTGACTTCTTTGGCTAAGGTGCTTACTCACGGATCTAGGAACTACGCATTATGGTGCTGTTCTGCTTGGGCTGTGACTTGGTTTGCACAAGAATAGGGCGAGAGCTTTAAGCAAGTGGACAGATAGGTACGGCTAGACAGCAAGGGCGCTGCACTTAGAAGATGGGCAATATGTCCCTCCATTCATAGCTTGGAGCAAGCCGTTACTTTGATATGCAAGTTACGAATTATGGATAGCTGCGTAAGAACACCATTTGGCTCGATATCTATCACATGGGGGGTTGTTATTAAGGGCTTGTATGGCAATGATTTTGGTTCTCTAATTCTATTTTCGGAACAAAAAAAATTTGAACCATGTTTAATAACGTAAATGATTCCAATTGTGATTATGTTCTCGGGAACAGTTTTGGAGTAAAACAAGAACAAAAAAAATTGGTTCTGAAAAAAAAAGAATCACTTTTGAGAATAAAAAAATAGAATGAAGTCCCACATATTTCACTTTTCCTTTGTAGTTTTTTTTATTACTTTTTCCTCAAACTAAAACAAAACGATCTCTCATTTTCTCCTTACAAAAAAAATAACCTTACAAAAAAACGATCTCTCGTTTTCTTGAAAAAATAAGATAATAAAAAATTGAAAAAATGGAAAAAATTCTAAAATATCAAAAAAGTTCTAAAAAAAAACCCTAAAAATAGAAGAAACTTAGATTAAACTAGTTTGACCTCATTTTCATATATTTGGACTTAGATTCCCTAGATTTCATAGATTTTATTTTTTAGGAAATCATAAATACTTTTGAAATTAAATCCGAACAATATTTCTTGAAGCCCTTGGGGCTTTATTAGGATTTTATGATGTTATTTATCCATGCCAGGATTCCTTGATCGCATACTTGATTTCATTGATTGTAATTTACCTAAGTTTAGGTACTTTAACTTAGTCTAGTTTTAGAAAATTTGAAAAAAGACTTAGCATTGGCTTACCTCATAGGTTTAAAATGAGATGAAATTTGCATGAGACATGTTTAGACACACTGAACTCGATACCGAAAGAGTGTTGGTGGAAACACCGACGTAATCAAGTCTCCGGATCTTAGATTTCTTTGGTTGCGTAGATTGAATCATTTCTTCCAATCGCTCAATAAAGTTTTCGGTCTACCTTTTTTAAAGATTGATGGCGACTCCATTTATATGTACACATACACATGTCACCGATCTCTTTAAGATCAAATTCGACATTCCCTCGTTGTGATTTAGTATAGACCTTGACACTGGGAGGGTCCAAGCTAATCTAAAATTACATACTAACCTATGTGGTCTCTTCTTTTTAACCTTAAAATGACTCTTCAGATATGACAATTAGATGAAATAACACAAACTGTTATATGTAGTATGTTATGTAAGAAAATCAATATAAATTAATCTTCAGTTAATTCAAAATGTATGATGAAATTTCACAAAGTAACTATGTAATTATTTGACTTAAATGACAAAAATTAGGAAAAGAAATTGTTCATGGGAACACAATTTTGTGCAATTACCAACGCGTTTTTGTTTTAGTAACAAAATTTTGTACAGTTACTAAACACGCTTTGATTTTCTAAAACTCGTCTAGGGAACAGAATTAGAAAAAAATATTCTAATGAAAATCCTTTTTTTGGATCAAAATTGTTGCCATACATGCCTTAAGTGGAAGTTTAAGTCTCATCCCTCAACACATTTAATTTGGTCCATATTCACTTAAAGCTTAAATCATTGAATGATGAGTCACTAGGATATTAACTGGCGAATCATTAGGATATTACTATTTCACACCGCACTAGTTTTTCGATTTGAGACTTTCTTATAAAACTTACACATCTATCTCAATAGCATGTGATATTATATATATAGGATCAAAACAAATGCCATCGAAAGAGGGTTTTGTATATTAGGCATTTGCTCACGTTAGTTGAAGACATTGTATGATAAGATACCTCGATTTTAGGATGCACATGTGAGTGGTTGTGTTAAAGAAATCTTACATCGGAGAATCAAATTAGTATAGAGCTTTAATATATCCATATTAGCCCATAATTCATTGGCTTAAGTTTTTAAGTGAATGTAGGTTTAACTAATATATTGATGAGCTAGAACTTGAGCTCCCTCTTGTGATCTCCCTTGGTGAGTATCGGACTTCTGTTACACGCTCCTATCAAATTGCATCAGAGCCGATTGTTGGTGACCCATGCGGCAATTTTTGGGCGATGAACGTTGTGTGTAACAATGCGGGCTCGATAGCAGGCTCCATGGTTATGGAATTGGGTTTTGATGGAGATTCACTTAAATAATTGATGCGGAAGGATACCTGAATTAAGGAGGACAGACTTAACATTGAGCTCACACGTAAGGGGAGATTATTAGTATGCACGTGTGAGTGGATTGTGTTAAGAAATTCCACATCAAATCAGATATTTTTGCTAAAGAAATTGGTTAAAGTTATTTGGCAAAGGCTCTATTGCAGAGCAAATTAACAATTTCACGCAGATCACAGGTCAGTTGGAATGCGTAGGCATAAATCTAGTCATGAAGCTCCTATCAACTAATATCAGAGCCTATGTTACCAACAAGTTTGGACCCGACTGTTACACGATGGAGATACGAATTGTTGCTATTCCGACACAAAGCTCGATGTGTGAGGGAGAATTGTTGGGGTTGTCCCACATCCCTTATGGAAAGGCTAATAATTGATTTTATGAGTATAAGGAATGTCTCATTCTTTGAGCTTATTTTTAGGATGAGAAAGACCCAGATAACCATACACTCTCATCAAAGCTTAGTTGGCTAATCAAGAACATTGAGGTTTTTCCGTGATATTCAACTAAAACAAACATATGGCAGAAGATAAATCAAATCGATAATTCGATAAGAGGGATTTCGGATGATGGAAACTTTAAAATGTAACTATTTTTATCAAAAGATCTCTATGCACCACTTGAGGTTTGAAAACCCAAACCGAGAAAGTGGATCCGATGGTAGAATTGAGATGGAAAATTCTTGATCGAAAAGCGTTATGTGTGATTTGTCTAGGGCCGATGAAGAAGGCAAGCTATCACATCGTGAAAGCGAAATTGCAAAAAAAAAAAACATGCATATTTTAACGAATATTTATGAGAATCGTCCTTATTAAATTAGATATTTTTACTAAAGAAATTGGTCCATATGAATTATTTGACAGGTGTTATGTTGCAGAACATATTGTCAGTTTCATGCAGGTCAAAAAAATTAGAATCCAGGCATAAATCAAGCTGCTATCCCCAGGAGGTGGCCTACATGACTGGCGATTCCAGAAAAGCCGGGCTTGACTGCAGATGGCAAACTCAGTGTTCCCGTAGCGCCACGTGGGCTTCAGAAGCACGAACTTTCTGATTGTCCAGACGGAGAAGGCCACGGTGGTTGCTCAGTTTGGAGTTTTAGATGACATTGTACCCTTTGAATTTTGGTGCCGGCCGGGTTGGTGCGGGTACTTTCCTTAGGCGGTAAGGTTTTTGGCGTGTCTTGGCTGCGATCATTTGTCGAAATTCTATTGATTCGAGACGTGCTTTCTTGCTCCTTGCTCCTATCTCGAATGATTTCAAATTTTCATAGCTCGCCATGTACTTGCGAAATGCAGTCGATCCGGCCGTAGCTGGACCTCAACAATCAGAGACCTTTCTAGATGCGTCGGATGCATTTGAGTCTAGAGCGTTCCTCACTTCACGTCCACATGGTGTTTTACACGGGATTTGAAGAGCTCAGATTCATCGAGCTCATATGCACTCAAAACCTAACTATCATCATCGTCGTTGTATTACTATTGCTATTTTTATTCTTATTATTCTCACTACTCCTGTCATGTTCATTATTTTCAGCTCCAGAAGATAGAACGCATGCGTTTCCATGCTCACAAGTTAACAGATACGCAAGTTGAAACTCGACAACATATGTATCCACGTGGGCAACAGGGGCGCCATTGTCTTTCTTGGTTTATGAAGCTCCACGCTAGCTACGGTCGCACGAAATTAAAGTCCAGATTAAAGGCCCCTAGCTACTCCATTAAGATAACCAAACAAAGGAGTCCATAAGTCTCACCCAAAACGTCTGCTCCTCTTTAGATTCATCCACCTACCCGAATACGCATGTCTCGTTACAAATTGGTCTTTAATCGATTTATGAGATTTGCAGCCTATTTCATAGGTTTTTAGATAGTCCGGCTTCTGTGCTCATGCGCCGCACTGAGTTACGGACGGTCTATTAATTACTTGGTGAGGCTCGGTCGCACTTTTATCAAGCGGGAGTTTTGATACGTTAACATATAGAGGGCTCATAAATGGTGTCAGCAAAAAGAAAAAAATGCAATTTAGCACGACTAAATCAGTATCACCGGATGACTAATTCATGAGAAAGTGAAATCGTCAAATTTGTTAGGCACCTCCACTTTCTGAACTGACCTTCACGTACGTCTATATGTAGTTAGATAAGATTTGAATTTCAATGCATAATTAATTGATGATATCATTCTAAGACTGGGGCGGTCAAGATGACATATTGTCATGGATGATAAGATTTTTTCCTTTTTTGTGTGGGGCCGGAGAGACACATGAATTTCTTTTCTAGGGTAGGAGAGTGAGTTTATGATCAGAGGTGTGCATAGTCCGGGCTAGTCCGATCCTAGTATGGAACCGAAACTGGACCGGTAGTCCCGATCTCCAAATTTTCGGTACCATGGACCTGATCGAGACCGGCCCATACATGAAAATGTTTAGTTTGAAGTCAAATATTTCTAATTTTTATTTATTTATTTATCATGTATATACATTAGATATATAATTATGTATAGGGCGGTCCGGTCTGGGCCCATCCACCATGGGATCGAGGATTGATAGCCCGATCACTGGTCCCATTTATTGAGACCGTGAGCGAACTGCCTCCCTCGAGGACCAGACCACCCAGTCAGTCCATCCGGTCCTGGGCCGATCTGGTCTGGTCCAACTTGCACACCCTTATTTCTGATTTGACACATCAATGAAGCGTAAACCCACATAATCATCTGTCTTTGTTAAGTTTTTTTTCGTTCACGAAAGAAAGTGCGCTGGAGATTGTCATTCAGGGTCTTCCGTGAGCCTCTATAATAGAGCAAAAAAGAAGCTAGTCTTCGGAATTGAATGTGTAATTTTAGTCATGGCGTTTCATGTCCATCATGAACTGCTTTTAGGTTTCTTGTCGTTGTGGGTTCACTGAGTCATTGTTCAGCTGCCGGCAATCATTACACGTATAACCCGGCGATTACAACGCGGTTAGGCTCAACCGGAGCAGTTTCCCACCGATTTTCTTTTGGAACCACATCGGCTGCTTATCAGGTGATTACTCTCAACCTAGCCCTAGTTTTTCTTCAATTGGTTCTTCGAGACAATATTTGTAGTTCTCCTTTTGCAGTTTATATCAGTCATTTGAAAACTTTGCAGTATGAAGGTGCAGCAAATGAAGGTGGTAAAGGCCAAGTATCTGGGACTACTTCACTCACAAATACCCAGGTCTCTCTCTCTCTCTCGTAATCATATGATTCATCATGTATAACCTTCTAATGATAAAGAAAAGTCAAATTCTCTCAAGGGAGATAAAAGAATACAATAGTCCAATTAGACAAACC